>PVJX010036486.1:0-17568 GCA_004027295.1 Dolichotis patagonum
AGCTACAGCAATCTGCTGGCCTTGCTTCAGGGCCACTAGATATTATGTTTAGCATTTCTCTCTTTCTCTAAAATCTTTTGGGAAGATTTTCTGAGGTTCTCTTTCTTCTGTTTTTGTGGTTACCTCTTTTTATGCTTTTCTTGTGTTTTCATGTTTTCTTTGCTTGTGGCTTTTACTAAGCTTACCTCCTTGAGAGAAAATCCATCTTCAGTACCTTAACACTAGTAGACATTTAGAATACATTTGTTAAATGAGGAAATTTAAATAGTTCACAATGAAAAATTAAAAATTGGGTGGGAGCAAGTATTTGTTTAAAGTTGCTCTGCCTTTTTTCAGGGTAGTGGTGGTAGTGGCTAACAGCTATTCTGAATACATAAGATTGAAATATACACTGAATTTAATATTGTCTCATTTTTGTAGTTGATAGCAATTCAGACTGGAATTAGGCTGAGATAGTCAAAGCTTTTAAGGAGTCATTAAAAGTAAACCATTTTAAAGGGTAAATTTCATTAACAGTGCTTATTTATTAGATGCCTATTTTATGCCACGTAATCTGAGAGGAAGAGAGTTGTATCTTTTATTTTTCACTTAACAATCTTATCATTTACTTCCGAGCAGTTTATTTCTTTTTTAGAGCAGTGGCTCTTAATTAGGGATGATTTTTGTCTTCTGGGGAACTAGGCAATACCCAAAGACTGGTAGGGTTGTTACTAACAGTTAGTAAAGGTTAGGTCTGTCCCCTACCACCAAGAATTGTCTTGCCTCAATGTCACTTGTGCCAGTGTTGGGAAATCTGGTTTACATGTGATATAGGTATATGTTTTTGGAGGAATCCTATGTTTTTAAAATCTGCTTTGTGTTATTGTTTATATCTATCTCATACTTTGATTTATAGCTACTTCACAGAATTAGATAGTTGTATTTCCAAAGCTACTTTTATCACTTTTTTCTACTTTTCTGTTTTGCCTTGTTTTTATAATTCTCTCAATGTCTTCAACTTGGCTTTTGAGTTCCTGTACAATTTATTTATTTATTTTTGGGTACTGGGAATCAAACTGATGACCTAACACTTTGGCAGGCAAGTGCTGTGCTGCTGTCTGTACAATTTTAAAAAATTTTTAGAAATATTTTTGAAGCGCTATATGTTTCTTAGCAGTTTGAAAAGCTGTGTTTTAAAAGAAATTTGTACTAAAAGCAGTATTAACAGATTTAATTTTTAAAACAATTTTTTTACTTTTTGTAAATTAATCTTCGAAATTCAATATGAAAACCATTTTTTTCATCTGATAACATTTGTGAGGTTTCCAACAATTTTTTTTTTCCTTTCTTTTTTTTTTTTTTTTGGTACTGGGGATTGAACTCATGACCTCACGCTTGCCAGGCAGGCGCTTAAGCCACTGAGCTAAATCCCCAGCCCCGGTTTCCAACAATTGGAAACAAACCAACAATTGGGTGTGTTGGTACACGCCTGTAATACCACCACTTGGGAGACTGAGGTAGGTGGATTGTCTTTAGTTCAAGACCAATCTCAACTACTTAGAAAGACTCTGTCTTAAAAACAAAAACAAAAACAAAAACCCAAAACAAAAACAGAAAACCTCAAAATATTTTGTGTAAATCTCTGGTTTACATGTGTTTATTTTTATGTAAATCTTGAATTTTTTGAAATTCAGTTTCTGTGAAATACAGCATCTGCATCTTTTATGAGTCTATTTTATTGTGTATTTGTTCTAGTTCCTATCAGGACAAATCACCTCTACTATTTTGGAAGATTACCCTAAACTATAAGACTTATTGGCTATTGGTCATTTTGTTCATCTTTTGGTTTTAAGGGACAGAAAGTTGGTTAACTGATTTTACTTAGGTCCATTTATATTTTCAGGAAGGTAATAGAAAGGCCCTTTGAAGAATAATAGCAAATAATGGTTGGATAAACTAAAACGATTGCATCCTTAGAATCTGCAACTTGGTGGCAGGCACTTTGTAGGCAGTCAGTAAATGTTAGATGTTTGAAAAATAAATTCTTTTATATGGAATTCTTTTAAATGAGTGGAAATAAGCCATTTGCTTTATGTGATGTTAGGTATTAAAAGATTCTGGAAAAGCCCTTCAGGGTGTAGTACACATTCATTGGCTGTCACTGGAAGAGGGGGCGGGGCAAAAGTAGGAGAAGGCAGCCTGAGTGGATGTTTCTCCTCCTACTTCTCCCCCTTCCCAGATACCCTTTAATGGATTGTTCAGCTCTTAAAAAGACAACGAACAACAGCAGCAACAAAAGAAACAAACCAACAATTGGAAAACTACTCATTCATTGTTATGTTTTTATGTATGAGGACATTGTGGCCCAGAGCGCAATTAAATATGCTTGTAATGGCCATGCTGGAACTATGGTTGCTAGGCCTTTCACACACACATACAAAAGTGACTTTATATAGTAGCTGTTTAAATTTAAATAGAAAGTAAATTTTTAAAAGTATGATTCTGTTTCTTGCTTATCTTGAAAGTTAATGGCTGCTGTCCCGTATTTGAAAGTATGATATATGAGTTTATATATATCCATTTTTGTCTCCATTGGTCAATAATTAGATGTTGTTTTGAGTCACTTAAATGTCTTTTTGATTGTCATGTAACATTTCATTTGTATGATTCCATTAATGCTTTTGAAATGAGCAATCAAAATGATGTAGTACTTGCTGTCTTGAACAAATATATAACCTTTATTTTGTGTTGCTTTATTAATCTAGGTGCTGCATATTTAGGGACTAGTGTTTAAAGTGAACAAAAAGACAAAAACTGAAAATGGCTTTTTTTTTTTTGCCAAATGCAACAGAATAGTGACATACTTATACGCTATTGGGATTGTTTTGAATGATACTATCTATATCTATCACCAAAGTATTGTATAAGGGGCAGATTTTTTTTAAAGATGCAGTTCATTTTATGATATTCATTTTGTGAATTATAAGTGTAGTTCACTTATTTGTTATGTTAGCAGTAGTATTTTTTTTCTCCAATAGATGTATTCTGTCCTCATTGTCATTTTCCTCTTTTATCTCTCATTGCTCTCTCTCTCACCCTCCCTCCTCTCTCTCCCTCTTTCCTTCCCTTCCTCCCTCTCTCTGTTTCTCTGTATCTCTCTCTCAGTTTTGGAGATTGAACCCAGGGTTTTTGCACTTACATTTTCTAGCCTTCTAAAATTTTTTTATTTTGAGATAAGATCTCAGTAAATTGCTGAGTACCTCAGGCCAGTTTTGAACTTCTGATCCTCCTGTTTCAGTCTTCTGTGTAGCTGGGATTACAGGCATATGCTACCACATCTGGTGATAGTTTTTTCAAATTGTAAGACTCTGCCCCACCTATACAGTACCTCTTTACTTTAAGATATCTATTGTTTGGTCTCTAGCTTTCATATGAAAATCATTCCTCAGATGTCTGATAATTTTGCCTGCATGTTATTAAGAACTCTTACTGTGCTGGTGAAGCTTGTAGATGTTGAATTTTAATACAGGATGATTTAGGCAAGCAGGTTTTCTTTTTTTCTCTTTTTGAGACAGGGTTTCATTATGTAGTTCAGGCTGGCTTTGAACTCACTTTGTAGCCTAGGCTGACCTCAGACTTGCAGTGATCCTCCTGCCTCAGCCTCCTGAATGGTGGCATTACAGGCATATGCCACCATGCCCAGCTCTTTCCCCTTTTTTAAATTGGACTTTTATTATTGAGTCTTAGAACCTCTTTTTGTATTCTGAACACTAGACATATCAGATACATGTTTTGGAAATATTTTCGGTCATTCTGTGGATGGGCTTTTTACTTTCTTAAGAGTATTCTTTGAAATACTGGTATTTAAAATTTTTATTTCCGTGGGCCCTCAGAAGTATATTACCATCCTTTATAACAATTGTGGATTAGACTGTTTCTCTTTGTAATTCTCTCAGATTTCTTATTTCTGCTTGGGAGTTATCTTCCTCATTGAGGTAAAACACTTTCAAAGGTCTCAGCTTTGGTATGTGTGTGCTGGGGACTCACTTCTATCTCTGAGCCTTATTTGAGCCCAGCAACTTGTGCTGTGCCTGCTAATGGACTTTGAAACCATTTGCGCAGTGTTAAAGCCTAGTATTGTCTTTTTTTTCTGATAGTAGGAAGCTCCACTTTTTAGGTGAACTCAAATATATATTCGAAACATTTTATATTTTATCCAGCTTTTCTAGCTATTGGTGGTAGGAGAATTTTCAAGTCATATACTTTGTGCTATTGTTAGAATGAGAAATGTCCTTGCGGAATAGTTTATTTTGTGTTTTTGTTGTCATTGTCATTGTTATAGATTTCTCTGTTAGCTGATTCTGGTTTTTTGGATTCAGAGGTCTCACTGTGTTGCCCAGGCCATTCTTGAATCCTGGGCTCAAAAGATCGTCCGTCTCAATCCTCCTAAAGAGCTAGGACTACAGGCACATGCCACTGTGCCTGTCCTATTTTTAGCAATTTTACTTTCATATTTGCTTCTAGTTTCTGGCTTAGGTCTTTTTACAATAGTTGTTTTATTTTATAAAAAATAACACACTTTTATAACAATAATGAGAGAATAATAATAGTTAATATAACTTAGTTCTATTAATTTTTATTCTATAAAAAGGGAAATGGTTATATTTATTTTGTGGAGAATATGCATCTGTTCAGTATTTTTAATCAATTGCATGGAAAAATAAGACAGAACTAGATGTCTATAAATCACTGTTTAAATCACAGTTTAATTTTGAGTCTAATCTAATTTTCATTTTGTTTTATTTTTACAGCTTAAAACAGAGTGGAAAATTCCCTGGAAATCCCTGGCCTCCTTATAAGAAAAGGACATCACTTCATCCTAGCTATAAAGGTCTCATGAGACTTTTGCACTGTAAAACTTTACACATTGTGCTATTCACTCTACTTTACAAGGTACAGTAGTAACTCAAACAGAAAGACTTAGACTAGGGTTTATTTTCATAATATTCAAACTAAAGTGCTAAAGAATAATATTTACATAAACTGGTAAAGCAAAGCATATTTATAAAGCAAAGATAAAGATGGATGTTATAGTTGCATATATGTGAATTCCAAGTGGAAAGTAAAAAAATGACTACACCATTCTTTGTGAGAAACTGTTTATCTGATTCTGCTTTGGATGGAATTGTCTATTTATGGCTTCTGTAGAACAGGATGTGAAATATTCTAAAATTATAAGAGTTGTATTAGATGAACTGAGGGATTAAAAAAGCCCCAAACCCTCTAACATCGCAGCTATGTGGGCCAGTGACCTTAGTGTAGGGGGCTGTCTTTCCTTTTGACTTCTGATTAGGAATGTGGCACAGTGGGCTTTGAGTGAGCTCATAAGAGGAGGCATCAAAAACTTGTTGTTGGTAAACATCTTGGGCAGTTTTATTTTTGGTGCTGGGAACTGAACTCAGAACCTTGTGCTTGCCAGGCAGGCACTACATTTTGCAAACTCAAAAATCACTTTTACTTTCTTAGTACTTAGAACTTTTTTTTTTATTGGCTCTTCCTATGCAGAACTGACTTATTTGGATAATATTAGTTGTGGACTCAAAAGTTATATGAAGTATATAATTTTGTGGAATCTTTACCTACTCTGGATTTTTGTGATCTTACCTGGATAAGAGATGGAAGATAAAATAATTGTACCCATGTTATATAGATAAAATTACTATAAACATCTGTAACTATACATACAACAAATATAAAATTAGATATAAAGAAAACCTATTATTTATTTTTTTATTTCGAATATGAAAAATTAAGTTAAAAAATTTCATAGAAATTTAGAATAGAAAATTAAGCATATTTGTTATACAGATTTCCAATTACCATGTACAAATATTTTTTATTAGTTAAGATAATATGCATTAAATTTAGTTAAGTAAATCAGGCATGGTGGTGCATGCTTATAATCCTAGTACCTGGAAGGCTGAGGCAAGAGGATCGCTGTGAGTTTGAGGCCATTGTGAGCTATATAGTGAGTTCAAGACCAGCCTAAACTGCATAGCAAGACCCTTTCTCTGATGAAAAAACAAACAAAAATTTTTAGTGAAGTCATTTTAATTTTTTCTCTAATGTTTTCTTCATAACAGATTAATGCTTTTGGATTTTTGTACTTCTCTTCCTTTCAGCCTTACTTATGACCACTTTATTTTGCTTAAAAAAGTTAAATGTTATTTTATACTTTTAGATCAGTGTCTCAAGTAATGCCTTGAAAAGTTATTACTACGTTCTAAGGGTATTAGTAATTAAAGTGATTTAAAATGCTCTTTTTGGTCACTAAAAAGTACAGATGTAAACAAAATTAAAAAAGTATAGTTTTTTTTTTACTGAAAAGCTATTTGTATTTATTTTAAAAGTGGCAAACATTATTTAAAGATTTCCTTAGTGCTAGATTTTAAAACAGTGCTTCATATATCCTTGTATATGTTACTTTAATTCTAGCAGAAGTCTTTGAGTGAAAGTTCTTTACTTTTAGTATGAAAGTTGAGTTGTAGAGATTTGATAACTAGTTTAAATGGTAAAGTTGAGTGTTGTTATCAATAATAAATAGTTTATGAGAATTAAAGAAGCCTAACTGCAAATGATTTGTTTTTTCAAGTTGTTTTTAACTTTTAAAAATCTGCTTAATATAAAACAGTATTTTATCAAAAATAAAAAAAGATGTCTTAGTTGTTCTAAGACTAGTATTTTTAAATATTCAAATCTGTTTATAATAGCTTTTAAATATTCAAATCTGTTTATAATAGCTGTTTATAATAAAAACTTCTGTGCTATTGCATTGGCAAGTCTTTCTAGAAATCATTTGTCACAAACCACATTCATTGCCTGCCATGTTTAACACTAAAGAACACGCTAAAATAGAACTCTCCAGAAAACTCATTTTTAGTTTTATAGGACTTAGTAAAGGGAATACCCCTCAAGCTTTTAAATCACTCAGTTAAAATGATGACATCCTATGTGATATCATAATAAAATTTATTTGAATTTAGCTAATAGTTTTTTATTTACGAGAAAAGGTGGTATAATAATGATAGGCAATGGTTTTGGAATCTGAAATCTTTGTTATTGTTACTAACACAAACTGGGTGTATGGTTGTGGCTTGGTTCCCTGTGTAATGTCATGGTTTAGAAAGATGGTCCTGGGCCAGGGATGTAGCTCAGTGGCACAGTGCCTGTCTGGCAAGTACAAGGTTGTGAGTTCAATTCCTGATACTGGGGTGGGGGTGGGGAGAAGAAAGACCACCCTTACTGACTCCTGGCCTGCAGTTCCCTCTTTCTGTAGCTTCTGTTTGTCACACCGTTGACATCATTGAACCTTCTGTCATTGAGCATCACTTGTTAGGAACTGTATTAAGAGCAAATGACAGATGTTAACACATGTAATTGTCATGACAGTTTTTTTTTTTTTTTTGTTATCCAGATTTAGAGATGAGAAAAGTAAGACTGAGATATGTTCTTTTAGGTCAATTAGGCACTGACAGAATTTGTTAAAAATCCTGTTTTAAGAGGGTTTGAAAGCCTGTGCTCTTTACTATTATGCCTCACAAGAAAATAAATGGAGAGACCCCCCTCAGAAGTGAAAGTAGACATTAGAAAGTCAGGGAAATAAAAATCTTTATTTTTAGTTACAGTGGATTAGGTCTTCAGTGACAAGTCCTTTCCTAAGTCCCTCAGCTGACGGGGCAGTTTCCTTGGGGCACAGCCGTTGGTGGTGAACCTATGGCCACAGTGGGCTATTTTTTATATCATTGAAAGCTCTGAGAGGTTTGTATCACTGGAGCCTGTCCTCCTTTTGTTCTCTGTCTTACTGATAACTGACAGTGCTACTCCCTGCAGAAGCCCTTTCTTTGTCCCTTCCATCACTTGGTCAGGTGGCATTCTCAGAATGAAGACAAGATGACAGCTGTCAGGCTATTTTTTCTTACAGTCTTTTAGATATTTTCTTATCACATTAAAAGAGTGATTGGTGTAAGTAGGCCTGGAATTCTGTGTAAGATGTATAAGGTTTGCCTTGTGCGATGTTATGTGTAAGGTCAGTTTTATTATATGTCCTCAGAGAATGCTTTCTACTGACTGTTCCCTACTCCTATATTATATAAACCACACTTTGACATACACATTTATAACAGTGCACACAATATTCAGAAGCTCAGAATCTTAATGACAAATTGGAAGAACATTGATATTTTATCATGTTTCTAGTTATCTACTAGGTGTTGTGTTAAGCACATTTGCATTTGCATAAATTATCCCATTTATCTGATACATTGTCTTTAGGATACTTGAGTATCAACAAATTAGGATGTAAGATAGGCTTACATTTGCATTTGCATAAATTATCCCACTTATCTGATACATTGTTTTTAGGATACTTGAGTATCAACAAATTAGGATGTAAGATGGGCTTGTTAAATCATCTTACTAAGGCAGGTGTGGTGTGTGCACCTGTAGTCCCAAGAATCCTGAAGTGGGAGGATCACTTGAGCCCACAAGTCTGAGACCAGCCTGGGAGCACAATGAGATGCTGTCTCAAAAATTTTTAAAAGAATTCTGATGTATTTATGTTAATGGTTTTAATAGGCTATCTGATTTGTTAACTTCAAGGAAATTTCCCGACTATTTCTAGATAGTGCTTAAAGTGCTGTGTAATCTGTAAAGGAAACTTGTATTTGATTTTACTTCTTTTACCAAGATGTACCTTCACTTACATACTGATTTTTATCAAGTATGCTCATTTATATTTGATTATTTTCCCCTGTATTAAAATGTTTTTGGATCTTTGTATTATGTGGAAAAAATTATGAGTCATTTTCTTCCCTTTTTAAAGATTTTGATGGATCATCAAAATCTGTCAGAACATGTACTCTGCATGGTCTTGTATCTGATTGAATTAGGACTTGAAAATTCAGCTGAAGATGAATCAGATGAAGAGGTAAGTCGTTTTTTGTCTGTTAAAATTTTTAGATAGGCGGTTACCCCATCTCTCTGTAGGCAATTGTTAGCAGACTAATGTAAATATAAAGTATACTTAGGAATTCTTCATACTCATGTAGGATCTTCTAAAGAACTACTGGTACTAGAAAAGACCTTGTTGGTCTTCAAATACATCTATGTCTTTTAGAGTTTGCATTGATACTTACGAAATTAATTTTACTTACTGAATTTTAAAATTTGAAATTTATTGTTCATGTCACAAAAATTAACTTAAGGAAAATGATTGATGCATTTCAGTGTTATGGTTAAAACATAAATTAATTCTATTAATTTGATTAGGGCTTATTTTTTAGTAGCACATTTTTTTAAGATTTTGAGATAATGGAATAAATAAAAGGTTTAAAGTAATGTACAATATAAGTTGTTAGTGTGTTTCAGGACTTTAGAAGAGAAGTATTATTTCCAAAAAAGCAATTGCTACCACAAAATAATTTTACTAATGTAAGATTCTTTTCATCTGCTACCCAGAAAGACAAATACAACACAGCTAAAGTAAAAACAAAAACAAAACAAAACCCTAGGTACTACTTTGTATTCTTAAGTTATAGCAGGGCATTTTTTGTTTGTTGTTTCTTTTTTTTTTTCTTTTAAGATTTTAACATGTTCCTGTTGACTTGAACCTCTGGTGGTGCATGCATGACTGTCCCATTGGACAGCTTTTAATTAATTTTATTAGTAAAAAGACTGATATAAGTGATTAGATCTGTTTGTGCCCATAGTGGTACAAGCCACCTGATGGGACAGTCTTGCATGTACTGGTGGTTCAAGTCACACATGTATGGTAGCTTAAGTTGCTTGGCAGTGAGATATGCCAGTTACAACCCCATCTTGAATGTGTTAGAATGCCATGAACATTCCTTTAGGACTAAGTCATACTTCTGGTTGATTTTTCAGACTTTCTTCCATACTTAATTCAAACTAGTATTATTTGACTATATTATGTGTTATTACTAATTTGACTTTATTATGCATTACTACTAATGTGTGATGATCAATATTCTGAGGCGTGAGGATTACTGGTTTGAGCCCAGCCTGGGCAACTTGGTGAGTTAGTGAGACCCTGTCTCAAAAAATAAAAGGGGCTGGGGATATAGCTCAGTGTGAAGGCCCTGAGTTCAGTCCCCGGCACTGGGAGACGGGGGAAAGAAGAAAGTATTCTATAGTGTTAAATATTTTTAGATTGAAAAATGTATGTTATAGTTGTTTGATAATTTTACTGGACTTAGCTATATTACTATTGAGAAATGTATTTATTATTTAGTGTGGTTTTTTAAAATTCAATTTGGTTTTATTTAAATTCATTTACTTTATAATTTGCAGATGAGACTGTAAAGAAATTTAGGAGTATGACAGGCAGAAGATGATTTTTTGGGCTTGTTACATCTCCATTGTTCCTTACAACTGAAGTGGCAAGCTTTCATATTGGTTATTTTTGTTTTAGATATCAGTGGGTGGACCAGAGCGTTGTCATGACAGTTGGTTTCCTGGGAGTAACTTAGTATCAAACATGCGACACTTCATAAACTATGTGAGAGTGAGAGTTCCAGAGACTGCTCCTGAAGTGAAGAGAGACCCACCTGCAAGTACGAGCTCTGATAGTTTGGGGTCTTTACAAGTAAGTGTAAAAGTAAAAAGGAAAACACTTTATATTTAAATGTTGGGAGATATTGTTTGGATCATATCTGTGATATCTAGAGGAAGAAAGAATGTGGTTATAGATAACTTTAAATTGTCTTTTATTTCCTTCGATGTTTTAAGTGACTTCTGCCTCACCAGTCTTTTTCCTTTAACCTGCCAGCGTTCGCGACCGCCTAAAGTTCTTCAAAGAGAGGTAGATGTGTATGATGTTTGCATTAACTAGCAACATGGCTTTAACTGGAAATGAGAAAGAAAAAAAAAAAACCACACTGAAGTATTTATGTGTGTTGTGTGTGTTTGATTAATATGGCCAAATTAAAAAAAAATTGGGCTGGGTGTGAGGCTTTGGTGTAGTATTTGCCCAGCAAATATGAAGCCCTGGGGTCTATCTTCAGCACCCTGCTGCTCTTAAAGTTTCTTTAATTTATATGTGTTTTGTTTTACTAAAGCTATTTAGTCTTCATTTAAAAGAAGATTTGTATTATTATTACTTAAAAATAATACTGAGTAGTTAATAGTATATTTTTCGTACTAACGTTAGAAATATTTTGTACCAGTTACAGTAGCACATTTGAACCTATTTACATTTAACTTTGTGGCAATTACTAACATGTTAGAAATGACTCCACTGTTTCTTAAATAAAAATAAATTTAATTGCTAGCAGCATGTCCATTTAAAAATTTTTTTGCTTTTATGGAAATTAATTTATTTTGGTAAGATAAGCCTACAAAATCTTAAATTCTTCATATTGTATATTTGGACTTATTTTGTAAAACAGTGCTCATTGCATGTAGCTTAATTAATTTTAATTAAAGCGGAAATAAAAAATTTGAAATGACATGCCAACTCACTAAACTTAAGCTGTCTTAGTTTCTACAAACTAGGTTTTTTGTGAGTATTGAATCAGACATTTTTCATAGTGTCTATTTGTAAAAACTTTTTTTTTCACATGCTTTTGCTGTAGACATCATAAGGGGTTTTAATTTAAATATTGGAACCTCTTAAGAGTCAGGCTTTGCCTATATTGAGGGTAGAGTGCTTTTTTTTTTTTTTAAAAAAAAGAACTTGGATGTTAAAAAACATTGCATACTCTAACTTGAGGTATCCTTTCTGTGCCTCCTTTAAAAACTAATGAAATCTATTAAATTGCCTCATATCTTACTTAAAAGATGATTTCTGAGACTTATAATGCAGTTTGACTGCTTTATCAAAAAAGACTGCTTAGAAGATAAATCATTGAGGAAAACAGTTAAAAATCTATTCAAATAACAAATCACAATGATACTCAAATGTGAAACAAATCTATTTGATCTTTCATCCTTATATTTCAATGTAATAACTTTAACCATTTGTAAGAAGTAATTTTCAAGCTTCTGAAGTTCCTTAAAAGTGAAATTAATTACTAGTTCAGATTCATTAACTTAGAAAATTAAAAAATTAACAATTTTCTTAACTGAAAACTATAGCAATCTTTCTGAAATTAAAGAAGAGTATTTTTGGTTTTCCTTATGAATGGTGAATAGAAGAGTTTTTCTTCCTTTAAACTGGAGAAACTTAGTTTCTGATTTCTCTTCAGCATGACTATAGATATTGCTTAAGTTTTATTTATTTTTCTTCAGTTTAGAAAGAGGTATTATTTGATAATCTTTCTTCTCATTGTTGTTTCCAGATCAGAGGGAATAAGGGGCTGGAGGTTTAGCTCGGTGGCACAAATGCCTGCCTGGCAAGCATGAAGTCAAGAGTTTGATCCTTGGTACCAAAAAAAAAAAAAAAAAAAAATCTGTTTGAGAGAGAGACGTGAAGGGACAGACTTTACCAGCCAAACTATTGACTAAATCTTTGGATGACACTTTGAGCATTGTGTTTGGAAATGTAGTAACATATTCTTAGAACTCATGCTGAGTAACTTCTCTTGATTTCTTTTTCATTTGTACTGGTAGAATTCTGGCACAGCTCAAGTTTTCAGCTTAGTAGCAGAGCGCAGAAAGAAATTTCAGGAGATCATCAATCGCAATACCAGTGAAGCAAATCAGGTGGTTCGTCCTAAAACTTCAAATAAATGGTCTGCTCCTGGTTCAGCTCCCCAGTTAACAACAGCCATTTTGGAAATTAAAGAAAGTATATTGTCTTTGCTTATTAAACTTCACCACAAACTCTCAGGAAAACAAAACTCTTACTATCCTCCGTGGCTTGATGACATCGAAGTTTTAATTCAACCAGAAATTCCTAAATACAGTCATGGAGATGGTATAACTGCAGTAGAAAGAATTTTACTAAAAGCTGCATTGCAAAGCAGAACGAACAAACGCATCATTGAAGAGATATGCAGAAAAGTGACCCCGCCTGTTCCGCCCAAAAAAATCACTGCAGCAGAGAAGAAAACTCTGGACAAAGAAGAAAGGTAGTTTCTTCTTCTTCTTCTTCTTTTTTTTTTTTTTTTTTTTGGTTTTATCTTGTCTTTTTAGACAGAGTCTTGCTCTTGTTCAGACTGGCCTTGAGCTCATTTTGTAGTCTAGGCTGTTTTCAAACTTGCAACGATCCTTTTGCCTCAGCCTCCCAAGTGTGGGATTACAGGTGTGAGCCACCATGCTCGGGTGAAATGTGATTTCTGCTTTTAATGTTTTAAGTATGTATAGTACAGTTGAAGATTGACAATTTTCTACCTTTTGATTATAGTCATAGCTGATTAGTTTGTAAGAACAAATGGAATTGAAATGGTCAGCACTTATACACATAGCATGCTGAGTTCCATGGGGATAAGATGATGAGAATTTCTGACCTCAAAATTAAATTATTACTTTAAATTTGTTGCCTTCTTTAGAAAAATTGCTACCATTGTTACTGCTATAGGAATCTAATATTTCTCTTGCTGTTTTCAAAAATCATGTATTCAATTTTACATAAGAGTAGAAAAAGTATTTCAAATGTTTCTCAAAAGAAATCCAATTATTTTAATTCCTTTTGGGCCTTCAATCTTTACCAGTATATAATTGTTAATTATCTAAAAAGGTGTTCTAAATTATCCCTCTAGCTTTTGGACTTTTAGATTGTTGTTAAATCATAATATTTATGACTCCTCTCTAATTTTTTTTCTTGAAATGTCATTATTTATAAGTAGGATTTGTGGGTTACAGGAACATGATGTGGTTCCTAGTACATGTTGTTTGCTAAAGTTTATATTAGAGTTGTGTTACTGTGTATGGTCAGCAGCTGTGTCCTGATGATTTTGTCTTTATTGCCTAACCTACTGTCATAAACATGACAGCATGAATCCTGAGTGACCAGGAAGGGGTGTGTGTGTGTGTGTGTGTGTGTGACAGACAGAGACAGAGATAGAGATGGAGAGTGCACGTGCATGCGAGGGCACTTGAGAGAAGAGAGCAAGAGTTAGCATGGGTTGGGGTTGTTTTCCAATGAATTCACATAAAGCTAAAAGATCAAGACATTAAAAATCTTTTTCTTCAGATGGAATTCAAGATTGTCATTGCTCACTTCTCTGAGGATATAAATAACATTCTGTTGATTTAATTTCTCTAAAACAAATTTGTCTATGCAAGCAACAATTATATGGTTAAGGTATATACGTCCCCTTCTAGAGTTGGAAAGGATTATCTCAGTTATTATTTTAAGAACCTTAGACTTCTGTTATTTAAGTCCTCTCTTTGTGCTGGTAAAAATTGTTGTCGATGGATTGTTGTCTGTGCTGTTGTGAGCAGTATGAAAAAGGTATCATTTGATAGTCTGACGTGTACTTTAGAGATATTTTCTGGAATAATTTTATCGTTTTAGTTACTTTTAAAACTAAATATGGGCAGTTATGGGTTGAGTCATCAAGGGAAACCTAACATGGATTTTATGCTAACAACCACCATCCCCCTTCATTGAGCATTGTCCAGGCTCTTTTCTGGATATAGAATATAAAGCTGTGTCTAGTGCTGGACTTCCTGACCTTGAGGAAATTGATACTATAGTGAGGAGATAGACCAGTAAACAGATAGTTGCTACTGTAATAAATACTATGTTTGGTGTACAGGGTATTACCATGAGTAGTAAGACATAAGGGAGAAAAAGTAATCAGATATCCTAGAACTGGCATTTAATGTAAATGGTTACAGGGAAGCCATCAAAGGATTTTAAGAAGGGGATTAATATACAGTAGAATCACATGCAGATGGATTGGAGTGGGGTAAGTGGCACTTGGGAGACCAGGCAATTTAAGAATCTAGGTCGGCAGGTGTGGTGAAGGGACTAAGATAATAAGGAAAAGAAGAGGTGTATATGAGATATTTAGCAGGTAGAGGTTGTCAGACTTGATGATCAATATGAGATGGGAGTTGAGGGAGAAGTCATAAATTGTTCCTACAATTCCATTTGGATGCTGTTCCTGTTTACCAAGATAAGGAGTTTTAGGAGAGGGCTAAGATTTAACAATACACTGATGTGCTCAGCTCGCCACCAGTGAGTTTGAGGAGGACATCTAAGTAAAGATATCTAGTTAGTGTGTTCTAGGGGAGAATTCTTAGAGCTACAGATTTTTTCATTGAGGTTATTGGGGAAGTCTTGTATATGGGAGAGTGTACATAGTGTGTAGATAAAAAAAAAACTGACTATAGAACTTGAGGAAAAACTAACAGGAATGGCTATGGAAGGGGTACACGCAAAGTAGACTGAAGGAGTGACTGGAATGAATAGGAGGAAAATTGGAATGAGTGGTATTAGAGAAGGCCCAAGAGGGAGACAGTTCAGACAGAAGAAATATTGATTGTTCAGTATCTTAAGAGTTTAGAGAAGATCTGCTATCCCATTTGATTTGCTGGTTAGGAGGTCATCCTTTGGTAACAGTATCAAGAGCAATTTTAGTTACATATCTGGTGACAGTGTTTCTACCCTGGTGTGATAAAAAAGTTTGTTAGAGAAACTTCATATTATAGATGTACAATCATTTCTAGTCCAGTCTCGTATCATTGTACAGAAGTTATAAAGAAATAACCTGTAATTTGGATGGCAGCTTATTACTTGTAATTTAGTAACCACCTAGAATTAATAATCTGACAAAAGTACAAGATTGAAAACAAGATAAGATTTTAATTTTTGTTAACGTTTTCTAAATTAGTGGTGTTACCTTCTGATTAATATCATAGTGCCTTTAAAAAATAAAGGCCTGAACATTCTTACGGTAGATAATACTGTAAACATTTTAGACTTCCTTGTGATAGGTTTTGTTTCCTTTAAACAATTATGATATTGACAAGCACTTGAAACTAGTTCTGTAGTAGATAGCTAGGAATTGAGATGTGGTTTTCCACTTGTGCATTCTCTATGCTAGATTAAGTTTCATAATAAAGCAGAACAGTTTGTAAACACTTGATGATCCATTTCCAAGTATTACAGCTATAGATAAATTTGGTATCCCTTTCATGATAAATTAACTTAATAGAAAACTGTTACAAACTAGAAACCTTAGCTGATTGTAGTAATGTGTAGCTTCAATGTCTTCATCTCCAGGATAATAGTGGAAAATTTCTGAAATGTACTGAATCTACTAGAATTTGTTTATGTCTTGTGTTAATGGCCTAAATTAAAAAAATTTCCAACAATTCTGACATTCCATTTCTAGTTACATAGAAAACTGATATTAAGAGTGTATCTTGATTCTAATGTCAAGCAGTTAAACTTGAAGTTTTCTTATTTTTCATGTTTAGATTTGAAATACTGTCTCTGAACATTTTTATTCTAAATGTTAATGTACATGTTTAAAGGCGAACTTAGGATAACATTAATTAAAGAAGCATACCAGACCTAATAAATTGACAAAGTATTGATATAGGAGACTAAACATATTCTGTCAAGATTCTGATGTTCTTTGTAGCAGTATCGGAGGTCTGTTAGAATTGTTTGAACATCTAGGCACTTTTTAGTTTGCTTTAATTTCTTCCTCTGTAGTAAATATTTGAAAGTACTTGAGACTGGACTTAATTTTCATAAACCTTTTATTTCAAAGCAATCTTAAACCAACAAATGTTTTGAGGACAATACAAGGAACTTCCTGAAAAATTTAGAGTAATTTGCTGGTGTGATGCTCCTTCACTTTGGAATAGTTTAGTATGTATTGCCTAAAAGTAAGGACCTTTTCCTACATAACCTCATTGCTACTATCAAAATTAGAAAATTAAGGCAGATATGGTAGCATGTAACTATAGTCAAAGTTACTGGGAGGCAGGAAGATCATTTGAGCCTAAAAGTTGAGATGAGCCTTGACAATCTCAAGAACAGAAAAAAAAAAAAAAGAAGAAGAAATTAATGTTGTATTTGATTATGAATAAATCCTTAGAGCTCAGGTTTAAATGCTTGTTCAGTCTAGTTCTTAATCAATCATTGCATTTAATTGTCTTTTTGTCTCCTGCACTAAATGAACAGTTTCTTCAGTTTTTATTTTTGTAACTAGGCACTGCTGGTGATTATCGTATAGTAGCAGCATTATAGAATGTCCTTCAAGTTGGACTTACCTATTTAGCTTCCAGTTATGCATCTTTGGCAGGAATGTCAGTGGAGTGTTTTCTTTTCATTGCATCTGATTAAGTATCACATAATTTCAATTTGTTTCATTACTAGTGGCTAAATTTGATCACTTAATTAAGTGGGTATCGACTCTTTGGGATCCGGAACCTCCCGGACCCGCAGAGTGGCCTGGGCTGTTTGGATTGAAAGTCTGCAGAGACCGGCATCTGGGCCCGACTGTTTGGGACTGGTAGGCCCGCCCTTCATCCGCAGGGAACTTGCCGGAGACTGGCATCTGGGCCAGGTCTGTTTGGGCCCGCAGCCCCGCCCTTCACCCCCAGGAAATCTCCCAGAGACCAGCATGGCCGCCTGACTCTTTGGAACCGGAAACCTCCCGGACCCGC
>PVJX010036487.1:0-17558 GCA_004027295.1 Dolichotis patagonum
GAGGAGGAGGGGAAAAAGAAGGAAGAGAAGAAGAGAGAGAGAATGAATAAGTGTTAGGCAATGGTGGGCACAGGGTTCTCAGTTCTCCATACTGATAGACTTTCTCGTGCCTGGCCTCTTCCATCCGAGCTGCAGGGTCAGCCAGAATTGAATGTGAGCTGAGGCTCTCCATTCTTATTTTTGCATCTTCGCCAGTAAATCAAATACATTATCCACCGAGAGACATTGCACATAAAGGAACAAAGCTGAACTTGACTAATTATTTGCTGTTTACTCAGGATTCTATCTGTGCATACTGGCCTTGTCTTCTTATAGGACTCTCCGGATGTCTGCCTCAGTGGGGTTACTGCTTCAGAATACAAGCTCTTATGGAGCAGGGTCTGTTAGGGTCTTGCCCACCCTGCAATTCACTTATTACAGCCCTACATGCCTTGGGGTGTATAATAAATAGTTCTCCATGAGGAGGATCCTAGGGTTATAAATAGGCAGTTCCATGGGGGTGGTCTCAACTACTTGGCTGTATTGGGAAGACTGCCAGTGCCAGCTCAGCCGCAGCTTGGAAAGGTGCACTGTTCAGAGTTTGAGCAAGCCAAAAGACGTGAAGCCAGTCCCGTGGCTCACTTGGCTTGGATCAGTCACATTGACAAACACCGAAGCGCCTGGTTGCAATTCAAATACTCCTCCGAGATGAATGGACTGTTGCCCGCAAAGTTTGGAGGAACTGTGGGTGTTTGCCGCCCTGAGTAAGATTCTCTCAGAGCCACTCGTGGACTTCAGACAGAGGCTGGCTATAAATGGAGCTTGGCTTGGAGGTTCCCGATTAGTACAGAAGGTGACATGGGTGTAGATGTAATAGAATCCTTGTCTTTTAATGGTCAGATGTTTCCCATTTTCGAGGGTTACCAGGTTGCTGCTCATGGTGTAATATCCTTTTTCGGCCCACTGTAGAACTGTAACAAAGAGGGGAAAATTCATGAGGGCGAAGCAGAGCATGGCTCACATTCTAACAGGAAATAGATTTTATGTTTGGATACTGGTTTTGTGTGAGAATAGATTCTCAAGGCCCTACCCAATCTTCAGAGTCATGGATTACGAGTTAGCATGGGCTTTAGAGTCAGATAAAGCCAAGTTCCAATCTAGGCTCCCCTTGCCTCCCCATTGGCAGTGTGGGTTAATATGAAAGCATATTTCAGAGACTTGTGAAGATTAAAGATCACAATGAGACTCCTTCTCTCTTTACAATTCTTAAAGCCAATTTGCCCCTGAATTTGAGAAAGTGCAAATGATTTCAAAATTCCACATCATAAATCACACATACTAACTTATTCAGGCTACATCCTTGCTAATATTAACATGAAAACCTTGCTTAGGTGAATTTTTATTTTGAGACAGGGTCTGACTGTGTACATCAGGCTGGCCTTGAACTCACTATGTAACCCAGGCTGGCCTCGAACTCACTGTGATCCTCCTGCCTCAGGCTCCTGCGTGCTGGAATTACAGATGTGTGCCACCACATCTGGCCCACTAGCCTTGAATTTTTAAAATTTATTTTAAAGAGGGTAAAATTAAACATAACAAAATGGAACAAAACAGATCACAAGACAACAATACAAGAGACACAGATTTCAAAGCAAAACAACAGGAGATCATCACTGGCTATCATACTGTCTCTTGTTTTCTTCCAAATAGTTGTTCATATCTTCACACACAGTGAATTCATACAAAACAAAATAGCATCAAACTGATCAGAACAAGATAATGAAGGCATTTTAGGTCTTCAAGACCAGACAATAGGGAAGCCAACAATGGCTGCCATGTCTCTTGTTCTCTTCATAGCCTTGAATTTTATAAAGCCAAAGTTGTAGGTCTACTCAGCTCAGTCTCAGCTCAGAGAGAAGACCCCACTTCTTCCTATATGATCATGCTGTTGAGACTTGAGTTGCCTCCCACAGCAAAGACTAAAATTAGGCCAGAAAATGTGAAAATAAATTGTGTGTGCATTTCACTGTGTTTTGATCTCCCATTGTAGTGGGTGCCACCAACTTGAAAGTACCTGTATTCTTGTGGCTAAGCCAGAGTACCCATCAATGGTGTGCCATTTTCTCGGCTGAGATGTTGAGTGGGTTCAAAGTAGTGTGTGCACTCGATTTCAAATCTCAGCTCCCACAGAGTTCTAGATTGGCTGACAAGGTGGGGGTTGGGGAGAAGGGAAATATTGATGCCTTTGGTTCCTTCATCTTTTAAAAACATTCTTATTCAGTGGTCTTAGTCCCATCAGGGCACAAGATCCTACCTGTTTGTAGCAGCATGATCAGATAGGAAGGAGAGATTTGGGCTTGAGGTGAAAGAGGAATGTTACTGGCCCCCCACCTTATCTCCTGCAGACCTCCTGTGATACAGATTGGATGATGCTATAGGACCACTATCTATCCTGAGCCTTTGGGGAGAGTCTGAACTCTGCAAATTATATCTAAGAGCAATGATTTAGGTAGAAGTAGACAAAAGACCAGTGGTGAGGTAATTCTAGGAGGTTTCTCTGCTGCTGTCATTGAGTTCAAAAGAGAAGGTGTCTAGATGGTTATGGTGGTGCACACCTATAATCCCAACATCTGCAAGGCTGAGACAAGAGGATCTCAAGTTTGAGAACAGCTTGGGTAATTTAGTGACATAGTGAGACCCTATCTGAAAATAAAGAATAATAAAAGGGCTGGGGATATAGAACAGTATGAAGGCTCTTGTTATAATCCCAATAGGGCAAGGAGAGAGAGAGAGAGAGAGAGAGAGCGAGAGAGAGAGAGAGGGATTCCTGGGCATGGTAATATAGTTATGATGTTCTCCCATAAGTATATCTTCTGAGAAAGATGTGTATGACAGAATTATTAGAGGTTATGAGAATAACTAACATTAATGAGGGGCTTTGTGTCACTCTTTTGGCATCTAAACCACAGTGAAGTGTTCTAAGTAGTGCCATAGCATAACTTGATGGAATAACTTTCTTCCATATCTGCTCATTTGATACTGAAAGCTACCCTGTGAAGTACATGAGGCAGGAAACTGCTGCATAGTTATAGGGACTTGCTTAAAGTCACTCAGCAGGTGGTTGTCATGGTTCTTGAATCCCATTGGCCAAAAACTCCCTGTCTGGCACTCTTCCATACCAAGATCCATGATATAAACATGAATTTTACACCCACTTAGAAGCCCACACCACCTCGGAGATGAATCAATATCTTCCTTTCTTTGTTTCTGCCTCTCTCTGTTGCATACATCACACACACACACACACACACACACACACACACACACACACAAAGAACATTTAGAGATTCAGAGGCTCCATTCCAGAGCACACTGCTGAATTTTTCAAAGACTGCTCTGTTGCTGTTGCCCTTATGTAGATGGGGGATTTTATGCTAGTGTACATGTTTCCATCCATTTATCAGATGCGACACAGTCTCCAGCACCAGCTATCAAACGATACAGATTTGGGGAAAAAAATCTAAGAGCTAGAATGATGGCAGAACGTATATGGAAATAAAATCACTCAGGGTTGTAAAGATCACACAGTATGTCGTATGTTGTTACTTCATTGGAAAATCTAACGTCTTAGCACCTATTGATCTTTACAGAATGATTTTACCTTTAATTTCCCTGAGATTGGCCCCAGAGAGGCTGGGGTTAATCATACAGGGGTTGGCAGGTGACAGAAAAGACCCCCAGAGGCCCATTTACACACAGTGAAGAGGGGCTAGGAGGAGGGGTGTCCCCAGTCAGGGGGTCACTACCTGCCATTTCTCCTATGCTGTCAGAATAATGGTGTCTCCACCTAGGAATTTATCATTTAAAATCAGCCATTGAGCAAGAATGTAATGAGAACATTGGGATTTCTTCCCCTCTCCCTTTGTCCCTCAAAGTCCCATCTGTGCACTGGAGTTCACTTTGAAGACAAAGGACAGCATTTGAGAGGTGTATGGGCAGCTTTGTAAATTGGGCCCCTGAGAAGAGAGAAGGTGAATCATTAGGCTGTTCTGCTTCAGTATCTCTGCCATCCTCCTCAGTGGTTGACCCGCAGATGCTATGGGACTTACCAGATGCTGTTTTACCACCGGCTTGACTTACAACATGTGCTGCAATTTGCGGATCTTGATCACCTGAAATGAAACCAAAAGCAAACTGTCAGGCCAAGGAAATGCAAAACTACCCATGGAACAATTGGTCCAGGTCTACAATTGTGTAATAGAGACTCTCCTATGATAGGGTTTGCAAAAGGAAGGAGGAAATGATCTGAAATCCTCTGCACTGAAGGAAAAGTTGGTTTCCTAATTATCTTAAATCATTGAATTAGATGTTTTTATTGATCTCCTCTTCTAATAGTTTTTCAATGCTTCATATAGACTCATAAAGGCTAAAAATACCTGTCTTCATCACACTTGCCTTGAATCTTTCTTACTCTTACACACTGGAAGTCTTAGTGGGTCGCAACATTTATCTGCACACTTCGTAAGATGCTTATAGAGCCTGATTAGGTCAAGCAACTGGCCAAACTGTTGTGTGTATCTCTAACTGTTTGCCATGTCACAACTTGCTCCTTAATTTATGTGCTGATCTCCTAAGTGCAGAGATTTTGTGCAAGATTCTTTCTTTTTCTTCAGCTACAAGACTTGGGCTGGGGACTCCGTAGGTACAGTATAAATGAATCCAACTGCATGACCTGAACACCAGTTTAACTGAGTTTATGGTTTTCCTAAAGACTGCTAAGCAGCATCCACAAGATCTGTTTCCTCAGATTTTACCATCCTTACCAGAGAACACCGTACCTCTCAACATATCTTGCAGTCATTCTAAGGGTGAAACCTTCATGGAAATCAGATGACCCATTTAGCACCTGGACCAATGTTTAAAGTGTATTCTGAACACTCTCTTTGCATTGAAAAATAGTATCTCTATATTTGTTTGGATGCATTTCTTTGTGTGCATCAGATTTACACAAGCCATGGTGTCACATTTACCATCTCTGCGATATAATAGTCTCTTCAACACTTTTCTTTTCCTTCCTCCACTGCTCAAGTCATTTCCAGTATTATTGTGCTGGTTTCAGGTGTTATATTACAAAGGGAATAGGGAGAAGTTGGTGTGACCAGAAAAGGAGATAACTGAGGGAAGAAAAGGCCTAAAAATGGTCATGAAAGGAATGGTGGAAGGCCCCAGGTATGTTTAGCCTGGAGAAGAAAAAGCCTCAATCAAATCTCAGAGGTCATGATTGCTGCTTCAGTGTCTGCACAGCTGCTGTGTAAGAGAGGAATTGTACTTTGATTAGTATGACCTCGAAAAGCAGAGACGGGTCCAGTGAGTAGTGATTAAAGGAACAAAATTTCACTGAAGAGAAAGACAGATGTAATCTTGCATAGTCTAGTAACCTTACTATAATTATTAGAGCCATTCAAAGACATGCAAGGCTGTCTGATGAGGTAAAGGTACCTTATACCTAAACATATTTGGTGGGAGGCTAGATGGTGCTGTTTTAGAGGAGATGTATGTTCTGAGGATTGCGTTAGATTTGAGAACCATCAAGGTCCTTCTTTAACCTAAGATGTTTGGAATGCTCTGATTTCAAGAACAAAGCAAAGACTAGAATGTTATCACACTGTCATTCCTTATCCCAGAGGCTTTCCTGGCCACTATGCCCCCATGAAATTCTATTATCATTGAGCAATGAATGTCATTTTTACCAAATGATGGCTTTCCTGCTATCTTATCCTCTGAAGGTGGTACCAGATAGTATGGTTGTTTGGATTAAGGTACCTGAATCTAATGGAGTTTCTTTGTACTTAGAACTGTCAGGATTAATGGAACATAGCCTTCCCTATAAATACTGAAACTCAAAGTCTTTACAAATCACAGGGACCAGAGCAGGTATCAAGTTGAAAATTTTAGTCCTGTCTTATTTCCAGGGCTGAAAGTTTCCTAATTTAACATTGATTCAATAGGATCAGCCTAAGGCTTCCTTTTAGTACATAAACATTCATAGAATTGATGAATAGCAACCTACCTTTTTGCCTTTCGTAGCTGATTTCTTTCTTCTCCTCTTTGTTTAACATTATATCCTAAAAGAAGAATCATTGTAAGAGGTCATTTTGACAGGAGCTTTGTGATGGGGTTTTAGCAGTATCACTCATTTGGCATCTGTCATTACTGTTGTCTGTTCCTGGTGAGGATTATCATATAGACTAAGATGCTGTTATTAATTCTATCATACCAATTGGAAATTCATGGCTCTGACAGATGAGCTGACAACCCAGAAAGCCCATGGGAAAATCTGGAACAAAATCCAAGCCTTATTATCTCCATTCCAATGCTCTCTCCAGACCAGAGGCTGTAGTACTGACCCTCCCTATGACCCCAACCTCCCTGGCCTTGATAGATATTGACAAGTAATGCTCAACAAAGATATGATTTTGTCCTGGGAACTGTTATATTGAATATTACTAAACATAATGCATGATGTTTAACTATAATAAAATTGGTCTGCAATCTCATAGGAAAAGTTCACAGTAAGTTTGACCTTTGAAGATAAATCCTAGACCATAAAATGGTCCGCACATGCTTTTATGATCTCTTTAAATGGGCTTGAGAGATTCTCTTGTTCATGATTATCCTATATGGCTTGTATTTATTTAGAATAATTAGCATTTAGGAAACACGGGTCATCTCCCAACGCTGTTGATGTTCAAAGGCAAATGCAACACTACTTGAAAGATTTCTTTTCCCTTATAAACTGAAAGAATGCTAAAGGTACTTGAAGAAGCTAACAGGGACTCCCATCAACACAGGTTAGAAGATGAGAAAGGCTATCACTGCCATTTTAAAGAGGCTGAACAAAAGGCCTGGAGGGCTTACCTGGCCAGTATTAGGTCGCCCAAAGAGTCTGAAATTTAAACCAAGAGATCCTGTAACCTCACTCAACTTGTTTCATCACTCTATATTCTGAACCCAAGGAGGGAGACAGTAATATTTTCATATCTTCTCGTAATCAAAGTCTTGTCCTCTTTTCTGTTCCTGTGATTAATTGTCTACAAGGTCCTTCCTTAGTTTTGGTCTTCTAGAAGGAATTTTATGTTGCTGCTGTTGACTCTTTAGTTGCAGGCTCTGCTCAGTTGCCAAATGTGAGGGTGTAAGTCACAGCACCCCAAGGGGAACCTGAGCCTTGAAACGCTCACATGGGCCCCAGAGCCTCAACTTTCCATTCGAGGTGAAGTGGGGCACTATGAAAATGCAGTGACAGGAAAATGTTTGTGAGATAACAAGTAAACAAATGACTGTTTAGTGTCTTTTCAAAAACTAGAGTGTGATGATTGAGGCTGAGATACTTTTAGGCTACGTGGTTGCACTGGTGTCGGGGCCTGGCTGAAATGAAAATGTTAAGTCAGCGAAGTTTATCTTTTATAACCCCAGCTTTGCCTTTTTGTGAACTCTTTCCCAGCCACACTCCCTGGAACTCTTTTTTATTTTCTTGCTTAATTCTCTACTTCAATCAAAAGACTTTCAGAGTTGACTCTCAGTAAATCTTGGATCATTTATTCCTTTCTTAGTGGGACCTCTATGTGGCAAGTATGGACAGGTTGCCCTTTGACTTGAAGATACTTTGACCCTATCAAAAGCTTCTCAGGCAATCATGGGCAGCTAATCATAGAGCTGACTGTTCTACCAGGGGTGAAGAGGGTTGTAAATTTTAATGTGAAAAGGCAGTATTTTAAAATGATGCCTCCACTTATGCTAGCATGAGCTCTGAATTCCATCCTCTCCCTATTTTGAAGTTACAGTGTGGTGCTGTTTGCCTCAAGAGATAAGTTCCCTGTCGCTAGAAGTCTTCAGATAAAGATTGAGTGACCACTCAGTAGGGATGATGGAGAGAAGACTCAAGTTCTGAGAATTAAGAATCAGAGCTGATGATTTCTAAGACCTTGTCAAGCCCTATGACTTGAGGGCCTGAAATTTAAGCTTAGGGCTACTCCGGACTAGCCAGATTGCAGCCCTGGAAGAAAGTCTTCTAACATTAGATAAGAAAGTACAAATCCAATCTGGAATTATTCAACAGTTGGCCTGTTGAGTTAAAAAAAGTTGAAAACTGTTTCAGAGTGAAAAATTTGGAGGATGGGCATTAAAAAGTCACAGGGTTGAAGAATTGGGTAGCTAAAGGACTTTTTCAGTAACCATTTGTGCACATCTTCGGTACAGATGGCATTGACCAGGGTTCCAACCTGCTGCTGCAGAGACAAGGAACATTGTCAGGCACAAGGAAGGAGGAGATCACTGAAGCCCTGGTTGACATGCCTTGAAAAGTCCACCTTTTCAGAACATCAAACTCAGATCTGTCACTTTTTACTGTAAGTGTAAGCATGGAGGCCAAACCCAATATTTTCCTTTATCTTAACCTGGGTAGATGGTTCTGGGAGCTTTATACTTCTGACCTGAAATAAGGACGTGAGGAATTGTCAGGTCAACTGTAAAGTTCTCCATGAGAATGTGAGGGAAGGAGAAACCCAACAAGCCACTCTCGCTGCCGTTTGAGGGAACTGAAGGCTGATCAGATAATTATAGAATGTTAGAACTGGCAGTATCCATACAGATAATTTAATCCCTCTCATGTTACGCATGAGAGAACTAAGTCATTTACCCAATGTCAAACAACCAAGCATATTTGATATACTTTTTGGATTAACCTTTGTTTTGAACATGGCTTTATTCACACTCAAATTTGAAACACCTCCAAATACTCTGTATCAGTGACCAGGATCCTCTAAGAACCAGAGAAACGCAAATTATTTTCAAACTGGGCCAGTTTTGCAAGCAAAGGACCAGAAATTTCATTTAAAACCTAGATGAGCATAAAGAACCTTAAAGTGAGGAGCAGATTTGAGCCATGTTCTGATCCCTGTAGGAACTTAGGAATAAGTTGTCAGAGTCATCAGTACTAAATTATATTATATGTCAGTTATAGTATATAAGGACAGGAATAAGTTCAGAAAACGATCTTAAGCCCCTTACTCCCTCATTAAATTTACACATAACTGCATATGAGAATTAATTCCTGTTGGTTTATTCAGATACCCATTCACCGTCTGACATAGAGCTGCCCTCAACGTGGAGTTCCTAGACGTGAACTCTACATGAGTTGATGTCCAAAGGAATTCGAATCAATGTTCTGGGAGGGAAATGGGAAATGAGAATACTTGATGTTCTTTATTGGGAAAAGGAGCCCCTTGACTTCATATCTGTGACAACCAAATTAAAGAAAAAGTTCTACAAATTCTTGTTTCACGTACTCATCATAGGCCACAAGTCATAATTGATTTTAAGCTGGCTCAGCTGATGGGTTAGAGGGTTTCAAACCTCTGTCTCTGGCCATGACTGACTTCAGAGTGGACTGTGAAAGTACTATTAAATGAGGTGTGGTTTGTGTGGTACTAAGAATGTCCATTGCTCATTCTCTGTACATATTCCCCACGACAAAAGGGAAAGATCTCACTTTCTCAGCAACTGAAGTTCCATCAGCGGCTGAGCACTACAGACTGTTCCTACCACTTCAGACATTCCTACCACTCCCAAAATGAGCAATATCTTTTCCTGTTGGTGCTATTGCTTCCCTGGGGAATGGGGGTTAGAGCTTGGCTCCACAGTGGGAAGACGTTAAGGTTTGGGTGAGGAAATCGAGAAGTGAAAAAAAAAACTTGGTGTACTTTGTAAATTTGCTCAATGGTACCAAAATATGTGACCTTGTGAGGGTATATAAGCATATGGTCAAGAAAATGTGTATTTTCCCCAGGAGACACCCTTTTGATCTTATTAAGCAGAATTACACACATTTCTAATTTTCCTTCCCTTTTTAACATAGGATTTTGGTTTAATGTTTTGTTTTTTTGATACATACATATCGATACCCAGGTAAGTATGTACATATATGTGTGCATGTGCGTGTATGTGTGTACACAGATATGAGTATATAGTAGATTTTGATACTTTGACATTGTTGGATTTCAGTCTCCTAACCTAACAAATATGCTAAAACTTTTCAGTGACTTTTACCAATAACTGAGTGCCTTACCTTGACAAAGCCTTCAAACTGGCTTCTAATTTTCTCACAGTTCAGCAAGGATAAAGACTCTTCGCCTTTGTTGCATCTCTGTATTGTTTTCATGAATACAAAATCATCATGAAGATTCCTTTCATCTTCTATCTATTTTGAAATAACAAGGATACGAAAAATGTCATTGTGAAGAAGAATGCAGCTAATGATGTCTGCCTCCATATTCACTTCCATGGCACCAACAGGAAAATTACATTGAGAGCATAAATGGAAAATATAATGTTATTATACTGCATTATTGCTACTTGGTATTGGCCATTTAAAAAAAACTACAAAATGCAATGGAGACATCATATTATCCAAAACTCTAGGTAGAAATCACAGTTACTCTAATGAACTTCCATCAAAGAGCATATTTTCTGCTAACCTAATTTTCACACTTCATTTTAGTGTACATGATGTAGTGTTTTAGAAATAAGTTAATTTGCAATGTGCGTCCATTAACTTAAATTCTAATTATACCTCTGTCACTTCTTGACTTTAGTATCTGTGGAAAGCATTTGCGTTTTTAAGGAAGTCATGTTTCAAGTTAATGAGATATTTTATTTTCCAATGTCTTCATCATTAAATGTATACAATTCATTTGTTTCATCCCCTGATCCTATGCCATTTTCTTATGTGTCGATTTTTAAGATTCAAAGCAAGATCACATTTGCTCATGACTTTTGTGGCCATCAAGGGCACACCTCAGTGCTACTGTATACTTGAGTCTACTAAGGCTAATTTTTTCCCTTTGGAGGTGAAGCATATGTCCAGACACTTGATCAACAGTGCCCACCGGAGCAAACAAACAAGTATCTAGACCCAGAACCCACCATTTTTTTTTCCTCTGGAGTGTCCTAAAGTTTGAATGTCCTGGTGGGTCACCTTGACCCACACTATTTTGCGTTATATTGGCAGAAAACTTTGTGATCCTAATTCTAGGTCTGTATCCCAAGAGAAGACCACCAAAGATCCCTGAGAAAATGCAGTGATCCAGATACCACTGAGCCGCAGCTCCTATGTCCAGACTTTCAGGAACAGCCAGATAATTGATCAATTTTCTCTTATTTATGTATGATTTGTGTTTTGCCAACATGTCCGGTAATGTCCTTCAGAGGAAGTGGTCAAATGCAAATACACACAAAAAACATAAATCCTAGCATTTTCTTTCCTTAGAAGGAAAAACAGCCCACTAAGTTACTCTTTTTTATTCTTGTAAGTTCAACCACTTAAGAATGTAGAAGTATCTTGGGTGGGCATTGAGCAGCTTGCAATTAGGATCAGCACATGAGGAATTGTGCAGAGTGGACCACTTTTACAAATATTAAAAAAAAATCCTTGCAAATTTGGAGACTTGTCTATGTGCTGACCTGAAGCATATGAAATTTCAGATCAACTTGGTGTGCTCCTTCCCCAGGTGGAAATTTAAAAGGAAAAATTGTCTCTACCTGAAAAAATTGTTGAAATTTTAAAGTAAAACTAAGGAATATGATAGCTAGTACCCACACAGCACTTACTTTGTGCCGGGCACTATTTCAAGCACTCTACAAGGCTAGAATCACTTAATCTCTGAGATGAGTGCTATTACCATTCTCATTTCTCAAATGTGGTAACTAAGGCATTAAAAAATGTGAAATAATTTGCCTGAGATGACAGAGCTAGTAGAGTCAGAGCCAAGATTTGAAGCTAAGGCATGTGACTCCAGATCCCAAGACCTTAACCAGGGCAAGAATATGAGACTTCACTGACCAGACAACAAATATAGCACAGAAATACCATTAATGCCTGTGAGTTTCTATCATTCTCCATTACTTGAGCAGAATTAAAATAGATGGACCCACAAATTAATTAGACTCCCAGTTTAGCTAACAAAAGGTTGTAGCTCATCTTACCTTGTCTAACCTTCTGTGAAGATACACAGCAAAAAATGCCGATCCAATCATTTGAGTGATTACAAAAACAGTAAGTAAATACATAAAAATTTTCATGCTGACAGGCAGTCCAGTGGCCACAGATCGTGGAGAAGGTTGGCTGTATGTTTCGATCATGCTGAGTTAAAGTTGAAATGATATCTTCTGACCAAGAAGGTGGCAGAGGCAGCATGAGAAGACTGTCAAATTGGCCACCTTACTCAGGATTAGTTAAGAGCGCACAATCGTCGCAGCCCACACTTCCTGGAAAATGTGCTTCGTAGTCTTCTCTCCCAGCAAAAAAGTTACGTAAAGGTTTTTTAAATATATATATATATATATATATATATATATATATATATATACCCATATCATTCACTTCCAGGCTTTCCCTTTTGTTAGTAAAGAAGAAACAAGTTTTTCTTCCACACATTCATTCTTGCCTTGAAATGTCACAGACTTTTTAACAGACAGTGGCTTTATTTTCCTATCACTGTCTAACATCCTGGGCTCACCAGTTTCAAGGAAAGTGACAAATTAATCCACCAGCAATAGAGTTATTTCGATTCTAATCTTACTAATATAAAGCAAGAACCTGGCATAAAGGGAAAGAAACAAATGGCAGACAAAGGTTTGGATTGATTTTGTGACTGCTTTGCCACTAGCTAATTGCTTCTCAAGAGTTTATGTGTTTAATCTTGGTGCTCAACAAAATCTTATTAGCTTCACAGGTCAATACTTCATGGATAAAGCAAAAAAGGGTGCTAGTAATTATGAAATATAACTTAGCTGGAAATATAATACTAGAAAAAAAAATCTTTGCTCAAAGGCAAAGCTAAATAGATTCTTCAGGGAAATCAGCCAAAACTGTAGGATCAAAGTTAAAGTAAAAATACTAGCTCAATATAGCCATGTCGCCCATCTACACTGTTCCAATCCATGATTTATCACCAATGCAGATGCAATGGTTTGGGATAAGACAAGTAGGGTGCAACTGTGGGTTTTGTCTTCTATTTTTTGCTCTACCAATAAATTGCTGTGGATTGTGGGCAAATTACTTTACCTGTTAAACCTCAGTTTCCTCATACTCAAAGTGGCACCTACCTTGCCTGTTGCATAGTTTATTATGAAGGTTGAGTAAAGATGTGCATGGCACAGATTTGCAGGTTAAGCAACAGGCAACTCTTATACTTAGATTGTAAGAATTTATTTAGCCCGAGACATGAGTTTTCCAAATAATTGCTAACTCTTTGTATACTGGTAAAACTCAAATTGATAATAACAATATCAAAAGCACCTTGGCTTGTGACCATGCATTGAATCATTGAGGTATACAGGATTACACATTGCTGAATGGCTTTTGCGTCATCTTATCAGACTGGCTTTAACCCAAACAGCCTTGTGGAAATCCCAACCCCACATCCCAATCTCATCTAGAAACAGTGATAAGACTGCTTTGACGATTCCTATAAAATTGTTTTGAGAGACAAATAAGAAATGTAAAAGCTGCCCTGATAGGCATGCTGTCTGTGTAGTCAACACCTGCTTTCTTCCCCTCCCACGCCCTAGCATCCTGTCCTGGGCTCAGATCTGTGCAGCTTTTCACTACATCTGCCAAGTAGGTGGCTTCAGTGCACGTGATAAGCTTTGATCAGTCAAGTTAGAGGCCTCAGTTGTTAGACAAGTGACCTTAGTTTTGCTGAAAGAAAATTATCATGACAGCCAAAATGGGCCCAAGGCCTTCTCCAAGGCCAGTTTTATAGAAACAAAGTGTAAGTGTTGCAAGGGCCTTGAGAAAATGAGCCCTGCAAAGCCTTAAGGGATAAAATGAAGGGACCACAGAGACGCAGACAATAGTAAGATTTGTTCACGTGACCAGCTTCAAGAAAATTCTTGTCAAAAAAAAGGTGTCCAACCTCTCTGGCTTCCTTATGTAATCTCTAGGCTCTTGCAATCTGACTTCTCTCCACAACACGCTCTTGACACTGCTTCTACCATTATTAGCTCAGCAATAGTTTTGGAAGATACTATATTAGAATTCATCTTTAGTAACCTCTCTAGTATTCTGTTGATCTCTTCTATTGTCATCCTTCTGTGTACTCACCATCCTTGAAATCTGTCACCACAATCCTTTTCCTATTTTGTTGTCCAGCTTTATTCATGCATGATTGACAAATTGTATTTATTTAAGGTGTACAGTTAGATGATATATGCATAGATTACAGAATAATTAGTCTTAATTTTGTCTGTATTTTAAGGCTTTCCATTACATGCCCCAGGCAGACAATCCTTCTAATTTGAGGTTCTCCCCCTACATGTACTTAAGTATAAATCTGTTTACTACTCCAATATTGGGGATTTATATGACCCAGTTAGTCATGCATATTTTCTAAAATAAAAATTAAAAATTAAAAAATAAATAAAAATAAAAAATACATATTTTCATTGCCTAAGTCACACAGGTCTCAGAGATCTTAAGGATTTCTGTCCCTGAGAGCAATCTGTCTTCATGTAACTGCATTTCTTGTACCCCTTAAAATTTTAGTATCCTCTATCTTCACTTTTTTGTCTTTTCCTCTCCTCCTCTCTTCCTCCTCCCCTCTCCTTCCCTTTTTCTCCTTAATTTTCCTCTTCTCTTTCCTTCCTCTTTTACCCTCTCCTCCTCTCTCTTCAATTCTAGTTATCTGTGTTTACTTTGGGAAGTTGTCATCCAATTTCATGATTTTCACTGTCATCGTCACTGTGATAAATCCTAAATCTCTAACTTTGGACCCAAACTTCAAATTTGTAAGTACCTGTGACTCTCTCTACTCACTTCATTCCCAACTCCATTTCCAACTCATACTCTTTCTCCCTTAGATTCTTTCTGTGTCAACAGTCTTTCCACTCTCCTAATTGCCCAGGCCAGAGACCTGTGAGTCATCCATAATTCTCTTCTCTCTCTCTTCTCACATTGTTCCCCAATCCCAGAGATTTCTTCTTCCCTAAAACATCTTGAGCTCCACCATTTCTCTCCATGCTCTCCGTCAATATCCTTGTCCATGTACACATATCCTCTTTCATAGTGTATCAAACTGTACCTTTCTGATTTATCTTTGTTCCTTTTCCTATCCTAATCCATCTGTTTTCCACACTGCCAGTAGAATGTTAATTCCAAACCTTTTAAATGGCCATATTATCAAATATGATTTGTCCTCCTGAGACTCTGTCACAGATCTAAGGAAATACATTGACACAGTGCCCTGGCAGGTTCACCATCAACAGCAACAATTCCAGAAATAACTGCTTGTACTTCAGTCCTTGAATTCTCCTCTTTCTTCCATCTCCTTCTGCCTGGCTCTCCAACTTCATTCAACAAGTTTTTACCTTTCCTACTTCCAAGATTAAGCTCCATTTTCTGATATTTGAGTCTATATTAGAAATACTTTGGGTCAGGACCTACCATTTCCATCACTCTCCAGTAAGGAGTTGGCTGGCCATCATGTTGGACTTCATTTAAAATCTTCAGTTGCCTTACAAATCCAGAAATGTTCCAAAGTTCTCCAAGAAATTTGAAGACCCATGGAAGTGCATGAAATTGCCTGTAGCCCAAATCAATTACCAGCCATCCTTTTCTTAGTTTGCAGAAAGAATTAAATTGATGCTGTGAATTGTTTCATTTTTGGTTGTTCCTATACAGCATTTCCTTAAGTTGCTGTCATGTTTTTCTACTAGTGCTGTTCTGCTAGCTAGTAAATGATTTTTAGCAAATAAGTATCAAGGGAAACATTTTTAAATGCATAATAATTCAACAACTTGTTTTTGGTATGAATATGCTTGTGGTTGTGATTTTGTATAGATAATCTAGAACACAGTCATAATTTCTGCAAGGAAAATTATTTCCAGTATATACAAAAGAATTAAATATATCAGCATTTTGTTTGTTCTACCAAGGGCTTCACAAAGACTATTTTCCCTGAACAGATCTGGAAGACTCTTGTCTAGAGGATAACGTCTTGATTCTTAGCACAACAGATAAGCTGACCCTTGCTCACTTTTTTCTCCTCATTTTCCACTATTCATGCTTGTCTCTGCACATCAGACCAGTGATTTAGTTTTATTTCCTTAAAAGTGCTGTGCTTCTTCATGCAGTTCTCTGTGCACAGGCCGATTCCTTTCTCTCTTATCCTTAAATTTCAAGGGAAAGATCCTCTGCCGACTACCAAGGTACCCCTTTTTGTGGTTAATCTGCCATAGACTTATCACATCACATCATAATTGACTTCTCTGACACCTCTACTGTCAGCTTCTATGGGAAGGCACAGTGTTTTAAACCTCTGAATCCTTGGCTCTTGACATAATGCATAAAATTAGTCTTTACCAAATTACTCATTTTTCTTTTAAGGGGCTAGTAAAGGAAGCTGTAAAATATTTTAAATTGGAAGAATAGCACTGGCTGGCTTCTCTGGTGTTATAAATCCAAATGTATTTGTTTTCACGGTTTTCCTTTTCTTTAATTATCTCTCTTTCTTCTGGAGTCAGTTCCACTTATTTATTCTGGTCACTCTCTTTCATGTCGACATTTTCGCTGAAATGCCTGCTGCTCCTTAGCTGTCTGGCTGTATGTATGAATGAATTATCAAATTGCTTATTCTGGGTATATGGCATAGGTTTCCTCTGCAGTTGTGTTCATTCATTTCCCATACAAACCTCTCCCCGGAATGGGAGGGCTAACTGTGGCTTCTGTTGAAGAGAGTAGGCCATATAAACAAGCAGGCTTCCCTTTTGGTTATGTGGGTGGAGAAGCAGGAAGGCCAGGGACCCCCACAACTGATAAGGAAGGAGGGCTTTTCTCTGGGGGTGGAGGCCCTTAGAGGTTTTCATTCTAGGCTGGTGCTGGTTTTCCTTTTTGTTTTTTCCTCCCATCTGTTGTGGAGGTCTCAAAACACTCCCTAGAGGGTGTCGCTAGACCATGCCAGCCTGAGAGCAAAGGTCAAATGGTGCTGCTAACAAAGGGCTATAAGGGAAAGGGAGAGAGGGAAAAAAAGGCCCACTTTTCCCAGCTGTTTCAATTGCAACTCTTTAATGATGGCCCTAATGACTGCCTCCCAGCCTACACCTGCTCTTCACATTTATTGACTCTTGAGATTGGTGCTTCTTTGGGCAAATATACTCTTACCTCCACTTTTTCTTTCTTTTTTGAGTCCATGTTTGCAATACATAGTGTCTACATTTATCTTGGGGTTTTATTTATATATATATATATTATATATATTATATATATTATATATATTATATATATTATATATATTATATATATTATATATATTATATATTATATATATTATATATAATATATATTATATATACTATATATACTATATATACTATATATACTATATATATTATATATATTATATATATTATATATATTATATATATTATATATATTATATATTATATATTATATATTATATATTATATATTATATATTATATATTATATATTATATATTATATATTATATATTATATATTATATATT
>PVJX010036488.1:0-17531 GCA_004027295.1 Dolichotis patagonum
GTTGTTTCATGTGAATTCCCTGTATGTGACAATCTGGACAACTATTTGGAAGAAAACAAGAGTCAATATGATAGAGAGTGAATATCTCCAATTGTCTAGTTTTGAAATTTTTGTCTCTTACATTGCTTTCTTGTGATCCCCTTTGCTCTGTTTTGTTGTGTTTAATTTTACCCTTTTGATATAATTGCATGTATATTTGAGTGGGTAAGATGGATGACCATATTGCTGTTTTTGTCAGATCGTGGAGCAGAACTGTTAGCAGTCTCACTGTTTGAATGTCTACTTTACATGTTTTAACTTTGTAAATTGAACAAATGTTTCCAAGAAGTCAGTAAGTAATTTGTCAATCAATAATTTCTTAGGTTTTTTTGTTGTTGTTCTTTTCCTTTTTTCCTTGGAATACTGTATTGTTGCTACCCTTTATTCTGTTTTTTTTTGTTGTTGTTGTTTTCTCTTTAAATAAAATTACTAAAAAAAAAAATAAAACATACAGAAACTTATGGGATGCAATGAAAGCAGTCCCATAAGAGAAATTTATAATGGTGAATTTCCATATCAGAAAACCAGAAAGAGCTCAAATAAACAACCTAATGTTGAATCTTAAACTATGAGAAAATGAAGAGTAAGTGAAGCCCAAAGTGAGGGAAGAAGTTATATAATGAAAAAGCAAATAAAAAGTTTTTTAAAAATCAAAGCAGAAATTAATGCAATGGAGACTAAGAAAACAATACAAGGAATCAATGAATCAAAGCATTGATTCTTTGAAAAATTAAATAAAATTGACAAAAACTTAGCCAAACTTATAAAAAAAATAAAAGACTCAAATCCTCATAGTTAGATACAAAAAGGGTGAGATCACAACATATCCTGTAGAAATACAGAAGATCATCAATACCTACAGAGACATTTCCATGGAACCAGTTTTCAGGGACCCCTACAGTAAGTCCCCAATCACCTGTCCAGAGTTACAGCACATGGCAAGAAAGAAAAAGAGCAAGAGACAAGAATTGTAAGGAAATAGGGCTCTGAGATAATCAATGTTCTCTGGGAACAAACACAAAGAATCTCCAGCTAACCACTATTTTATTAGTAAGTATGTGGGATGGATATGGTGCTTTTTCTGGAAGAGCACAGAAGTTGGTTGAATGGCCAAGTTTATTTATTTATTTATTTTTTTTTTGGTACCAGGGATCGAACTCATGACCTCACGCTTGCCGGGCAGGCACTTAAGCCACTGAGCTAAATCCCCAGCCCAAATGGCCAAGTTTAATATCATAAAGGAAACAAGGTTCTCCCTGTATTGTCCTCAGCAGACCTCATCCTGCTCTGTGAAAGTCACGGTCTCATTGACCACCAAGACTGCAACAGTGACTGAGAAATAGTGGAATTTCCACATTCCAACACCAGCCCACAAGGCAGGGGAAGGAGGGCCTCAGACAGATACTGTGTCAATTTATGATTAGTGGTCCCTAACAGACACCTACTTCTTTTTTTATTTTAAAGAGAATAGAACCCAACAAAACAGAATAAAGCCAGTTAAAACAAAGCAATGAAAATGGTACAGAACTTGAAAACAGGATAATAAGAAATCAATAATGGCCTCCATAATATGTTTTGCTATCTTTACAATAATTGTCCATACCATCAGACATAGCAAAATCAAACAATACAAAACAAAACAAAATAAAACCAATCAAACATAACATTGCACACAATAAAACAATATATTGAACAAAACAAAACAGTGAGAACAGTATTGCACTGTTATCTTCAAAATAGTTGCTCAGGTTACCATATATAGAGATAAAACAAAACAGTAAAGTGGAACAAAACATTGGATTTCAAAAACAAGACAGGAGGAAATCCCCACAGTTGACACAGTGCACAGTGCCATCCTCCAAGTAGATGCCCAGACCACCAGCCGCAGGTCTGCAGAGTCAACAAGGCAATACAAGCATCAAGCTAATCCCTTTCCTTCAGTTTCTATCATCTCACTTGAGTCCTCTGAATTGGCAGAAACAGGAGGAATGCTCTTCTGGTTTTTCAGCCTGTGCACTGACTGGCTCATGGAAAGGCCTGGTTTCCCTTCTGGCCAAGGCTCATTCTGACCAGAGTGGTAGAACTCGCTTCATTGGAAGGTGTGGTTTTTCTTCTGGCTGAGGCTCTTACCCATCAGCATAGTGTAACCTGCTCCATAGGAAGGTGAGTTTTCTCTTGGCTGGCTTCTTGTTCTCCTCCCTGTGACCTGGGAATGGCACCAACTAATGGGAAGGAGCTGGCATCAAATACCTACTTCAAGGGCCTGACTTCTAATAAGATGGAAAACGCAGAAGAAATAGACAGATTTCTAGATACGTGTGAATTCAAAACTGAGTCAGAAAATATAAAGATTGTAAATAAACTAAGAAACATAATAAATATCAGTTGATGAAATTGAAGATGTAGTTAGAAACCTACCAACAAAGAAAAGATTTCTAGATTTGGGTGTGGAGGGCAGTGGCCAGCCTGCCTGTGTGCCCTTGGCTCACTGGTGACCCCGGTACCAGCTGCTGTGGCCTCCTTATGCACACAGCTTTGGTGGGCTGGCTGAGAATGCAGGATGGCCGTGAACTTGTGGACAAGCAGGGGAAGGGAGATGGTGTCCTGCCGGAGTCCCAGCCACTGGGGACTCAGAGTCTCCGGGGCAGCAGGGGTGGCAGAAGGGAAGGTGTTCACCCTCCCTTGACCCACCCGGTATGCCAGAGCCCAGAGCAATGGTAACCACACTGGCTCTGAACCCAGCATCTCTCCCCAGTGCCCTGGCTGCCAGCTCATTACGGAGGCTGTGACCCCTTACCACAGAAGGAAGTAAGGTACACTTCCTTGGCCAAGAGTGACTTGCAGCACTACCTCATGGATGATGTGCACCTGCCCCTGGGCCTGGCGGTGGCCTCCTGCAGCAAGAGGGACATCAGCATCCTTCATTGCACATGGCACAACTACAAGTCTGAGGTGCACTTTGAGCCCTGCTACAAGCCCACACACTTCCCCAGCACCACTGTCATCTATGCCAAGTACCCCAAGATCATCTATACCACCACCCTGGTTCACAGCTGCCACAAGGAGGAGGTTTCTATCTAGTGTGGCGCTTGAGGCCACCGAGTGCCTGGGCAGCTACTGCCTCTCTGATGAAGGTTGACTTGCGTGGGCTGATTGGGGCTGGACCAGCTCTTGACTCTCTGCCTTGGTCCCCAGACCACCCCTATAGGCCTTGTACGTCATTCCAAACCCAGAGGAGTCTAACCTGGAGGTACCTCAGAGCCCAGTTTGGGGAAGAAGAAAAAAAATCATTGCATCTTATGATTATTGAGATACTTGGTTTTGTTTTTAAATGTTCAAATTATCTTCAAAATGAGTATATTTCTTGGTTTGCTGCTGCAGAATTTCCCCAAAGTCTTCATATGATGAGAAAATAAAAGGATGACTAGAGCAGAAACAAGATGACAGCAAATGGGACCAGGGAGCAAATAGCAGAGGTGACCTCTCCCTCCTCTGGCCGTGTGTGTGAGGAATGCATGGACAAGTCCCTGCATGGGAAAAGTGGTTGTAAGAAATTTCAGCCAAAGAAATCTTAATCGCTATAAGAACGGCATTAAATTGTAACACCGTATGTGTTCAGTCTGTGGAGAGTTGAGTTCTGTTCCACTTTGATTTCCTGTTAACTAAAACTCTTGGAATTCTCTCACTCTTTGTCTTGGTTACTTTTTTCTTGTTGCTGGGACAAAATACGGGACACCCAAAATGAAGGAAGGAAAGATTTAGTTAGCTCACTGTTGTGCAGGTTTCAGTCCATAATCAGCTGGCTCCAAAGCAGGGTGGCATGGCACTGGGGCAACACTTCAAGGCAGCAGCCAGAGCAAAGGGGGGAAAACAAGCCTGTTCTCCTCCCTTATATGGTACACAGCCCCCTACCCCCGCCTTTCAGGATGAGTGTAGCACTCACAAAATCTCCTTGCCCTTCTTTGCACAGGATGAGGACATTTACAAAGTGAGAACCCTGGCTCCATGCTGAGTCTCTCAGTTAAACTTTTAAACTTCTCAAGATGACACAATGTATCATCCAAAACAATCCTTTTTTTTGATACCGGAGATCAAACTCACAACCTTGCACTTGCTAGGCAGGTGCTTTGCCGCTGAGTTATATCCCCAACCCCCTAGATCTTTTTCATGGTATCTAAAAATCCTGAACCACTAAAAGAGATGACTTTGGGGGTGGGGAAGGTTCCCTGTGTTGCTGCCTGCTACAGATGGCCACGTGGACCAATGGCCTTGTTTGAGGGAGTGGCTTCTGACCAGTTTCAGCAGGTGAGGTCCAGCCCTTGCACACTCGGCATCTGGTTAACATCTCTGCAGGCTTGTGTATTTCTCTCAATAGGTATTGAGGTTTCAAAATACTTCCCAACTTCTTAATGGACAGAAGGCAGCAGAGGGGTCTTTTGAAAGAAGCAGCATTTTACAAGACTACTTCAGAAAAACACTTCGTGGGACCCTTATCAGGAATGCTTCCACTCTGGATGGCCACGCATAAGTCCCACTGCCACTGAGAAGAGGTGAATGTAGATGCTTCTGGTGCTCTAGTCATCATGATTAAGTATCTGGGTGAACTCGTTTCTAGGACTTTGGTGGTGTTGAAATTGTGAAAGAATTGGATCTAATCCAATACTCCAAAAAGAATTTACCCCCCACCCCATGGGTTAAACTGAGTTCAGAATAGGGAACGGTGGCATAATTCAGCCACCACAGCTCGGCCACTACAGCAGTGGCAAACATTGCTTTTCTACCACCGTATCCATGGAAGTGACCATTGTGGCTAGATGTGAACTGAAGATATTCCTGAGGACACTGTGAGCACAGACCAACTGGCAACAGCAGCAATAGAGACCTCACAGGCTTCTCCCTGTTCACCGCCCCACACGTCCCAGCCCCAGGCCTTGCTTCTTAGCACCTCCCACTAATCCCTGTGGTGCTTGAGTAAGAAAAGTGGCAGAGTCGTGAGATCCTGGATTACAGAGGGTTATAAGTCCAGCCTACTGCTCCACCTCCAGGTTTCTGTGGATGGCTTCCGTTTGCCCTGAAATCACAATTGAAAGCTCTCTGGGTTCTCTGGAGCCTAGCAGGGTCCTTTGTTATGACGAAAGCAGGTTACATCAAAATCACTCTCATAAACACAACAGTGTTGTGTTCCTAAAGTACAGGACATAACTCTTTGGATGCAGCTGGGTTTGCTAGGGTGCATGTCAGCAGGTAGCCAGCAAGAGGGATGAGCCGGGACCCCCACCTTCTTCTGGTTCATGAACAGAGCGACAAGAGCTGCCTGCCTTTGGAAGATCAAATTGCACAGGATATATTAGTAAAAGTGGATGTTTCTCTTTGATTTCCTAATGTTGTCATAAAGTGGTAAGTGTAATTTTTAAATTGCATTAGGAGGATTCCAGATCATAGCTCTGCCCTAGTGAAAAGCAGCACTTGGACGAGCTCAGAACACCACTGTGGGCAGCGTGGCGGGGGAGAGAATGTGCTCTCGGACCACAGCAGCATTTCAGGTGTCTTTGGGAGTTTCTGGGTTTTTGTTTTGCTTCATTTTATTTTGAATTTTTTTCTTAGGGGGATTATTTAAAGTTAAGGCAAACCATTCTAGGCATGGAAAAAACCCTGAACTCTAATCAGTAAGGTAAGTAGAGGTGGATGATGGCAAATGTGTCAGACAAATGGAAAAGCAGACCTGAGGATCGATGGAACAGATTAGAAGATGCAGACAGAGCTACAAAGACACTCAGCCACCTTTGACAGAGGGGCTAAACATATTCACCGGAAGAAAGAGCCTCTTTAATAAATGTGCTGGAAAACTGGCGTTAATCTAGACCCATCCATGCCTTTCACCATGCACTAAACTAAAATAAAAATGGATCAAAGATCCAAATATTAAAACATACACTAGATCTTCTGGAAAGCACAATAGGTAGAATTCTTGAAGACACTGATGTGTGCAAAGACTTTATGAAAAAAGCCCTAATTGCAAGGAACTATCACAAAGAATCAACAACTGGAATCTCATCTTATTCTTTTCACCAAGTGCATTTATTAGAAAAGAAGAAAGTTATGAAATATCTTCATATCTTTCCTTAAATGGAATCTCATCTTATTAAAAGACTTTTGCACAGCAAAGGAAATCACCAAAGGAGTGAAGAGAAAACCCTCAGAGTGGGAAGAAATTTCTGCTAGTTTTTTCTTCAAAAGTCTAATACCTAGAATATCTAAAGAACTTTAAAAAAACAGAAACAAAAATAAAACAGACCCCCAAATGTAAAGACCCAGTCCAAAAATGGGTCCCAGAAATGAATAGACACTTCTCATATATTTGCCACCTTTGCTTTCTTCAAGGTCATTTCAGAAATGATTCCTTTGCCAGGTGTGATGGTGCACACCTGTAATCCCACCACTAGGGAGGCTGAGGCAGGAAGATCACTACAAGTTCAAGACCAGCCTGGGCTACAAAGTGAGTTCAAGGCCAGTCTGAATTGCATAGGGAGACACTGTCTCAAAAAGACAAAAAAAGAGATTCCTTCACCTGCTTTTTCTTCAGCAATTGCTTCTCCTTCTTTGTCTCAACTCGGCTCAGCATCCTGAACATCAGTGATGTCTTCGTCATTGTTGATCTGATCAAAGAAATCTTCACATTTTACATTTCGGATTTCTGTAACTTTACCTGACTTAGATTTTTGATTTTCAAACAGCCCTCCGTCTTCTTCATCAGAATCATCCTCTTCACACTCCACTTCCTCATTCTCTTAAAGAAGACGATGTCTTCATCCTTAATTGTCTCACTAACTGCATTCTGAAAAATTGGTTCATTTTGCAATTCCATTTGTTGCTAAATTTTCTCATTATCAAAATTGTTTATTACAAGTTTTTACAAACAACTTCCAGGGGTGCTACCATTTGCTACTTTTTTTTTGAGACAAGGTTTTACTGTGTAGTTCAGAACGGACTTGGATTCACAGTAATCCTCCTGCCTCAGCCTCTCAAGTGCTGGGATTACAGGTGTGTGCCACCTCACCCTGCATGACTATCCATTTTTGTTTTATTGAACAGTGAAGGACCTCCAGGACAATGAAACAGAAGTACTAAGAAAGAACGTTTCTGCCTTCTTCCTATTTTCAGACTGAGAGATTAAGATACGGTTTCAGCTGTGGATTTGCATAGGTGTCCTGTATTGTGTGGAGGAAGTTATCTTACATTCTTAATTTGCTGAGAAATTTTGTCCTGAATAGGTATTAAATTTTGTCTAATTTTCCTGCACCTATTGAACTAATAATAATGATTTTTCTTTTTTATTTTGTTATATTAGGAGCAAATGTGAATGTGAATTATGTTGATTTTAGAATGTTAAACCAAATTTTCGTAGTTGGGATAAATTCTGCTTGGTTATGATGCATTATAATGTTTATGTAGTGCTGGACTTGGTTTGCTGTCTTTTATAGAGATTTTTGCATTATGTAAGGATTATTAGTTCACAGGGTTTTAAAAAATAATTTCTTTGTCAAATTTTGGAATCAAGATTATCCTGTTACCATAAAGTAAGTTGAGAGGTACGCAGTCTCATAGATCACCCCTGTAGTCCCAGCTACTGAGGAAGTTGAGGCAAGAGAGTCAGAAGTTTAAGGCTTGCCAGACAATTGACTGAGACCCTGCCTCAAAGTAAAATAAAAAAGGGCCAGGAAGTAACTCAGTAAAGTGATTGACTGACATGTACAAAGCCCTAAGGTTTAATCTCAGTGCTGCTAAATATATGAAGGTATTACTCTTCCGGAAATGTTGGGTAGGATTAATCTTATTTAAAATAATGAATTCCCTGGAATTTTCTTTGTGCAAGTTGTTTTGATGATTAATTTAACTTTCTAAATAGATACAGGTCTATTGAAATTTTGTGTCATTTGGTAAGTTTAGACTTTTCTTTCTTCTTTTTTTTTTTGTATTTTCGAAACAGGGTCTCACTATGCAGTTCAGGCTGGCCTTGGGCTCACTTTGTAGCCCATGCTGGTCTTGAATTTGCAACAATCCTCCTGCCTTTGCCTCTTGAATCCTGGGATTACAGGAGTGCACCCATCTGGCTTTTTTCTTTTTTCTGACTTTTCAAGTAATTTATCCCTGTATTGAAGTTGTCAGATTTATTGCCATCGTTATTTTTAATATTCACTTATTACGTATTTAATTTTTTAGAATATGTGATAGCACCCTCTTTTTTATTATTCTGAATATATTTCTGCAATATACTTGGCTAAAGATTTTTCAGTCCAATTCATTTTTTAAAAAAATCAACCTCTCTGTTGTCTGCTTTCTAATCCATTGTTTTCTTCTCTTACTTATGTGATTTTTTTCCATCTCCTTATTTGGGACAAAATTTGTTCTTTATTTTCTTCTCTGCTTCTTAAGGACAAAATGAAAAACAGTTTGATGAACATTTCTTTTTAAGTTCTCTCTCTCTTTTTAGACAGAGTCTTGCTGTATAGCCCAGCCTGGTCTGGAGCTTAGAGCTCCTCCTTCCTCAGTCTCCCAGTGCTGGGATTACAGGTACGGCCCACTATGCCTCACTTTTCTTTTTAATATAAATTTTTTAATGCTTTAGCTGCATATCACAAATTTTGATCATGAATTAGAAATATTTTCTAATATTACTTCTGTTACTTTGATTTGTGCACAGTTTACATATGTGCTAATTCAAAGAATGTGAGGGTTTTTCAAGTGTCTTCTTGTTATTGTTCTCTACATTTCCAGAGAGTTTTTGAACCCTTAAGTTAAATTAGGGCTTGTCTGTGAGCTAGATTGATGAAATTTCCATTTGTATTTGAAGGACAATGTATTCTGCAGTTACTGAATTTAGTGGTCTATAAGTGTCTGTTAGATGAGTGTTGTTCAGATACCTGTACCTGCACTGACTTTTTGCCTACTTGTTTAATCAGTTATTTAGAGATGGGTGTTTATATTTCCAACTAATATTCATACTTGTCTCTCTCTCTCTCCTTTTACTCATGTATTTTGTTGCTTTGTTTTTAGGGACATAAATGTTTATGAATTTTGTATCTTCCTAATATAGTGGAACTTTTATTGTTAGGAAATGTTTATCATATTATTCTTTGTCTTGAAGCCTGTTTTATATTATACTAATATAGTAAGTCCTTATTTACTATACTTATAGTTTTTATTGGATATCTTTCCATCCTTTTCTTTCATGTGCATCTTTTATAGACATTATAAACAAGTTTTTAATCAGTTTGACCATTCTTGCCTTTAGTTGTAGTGGTTTATTCATTTATATATAATGAAATTATAAATGTCATTTGATTTAGCCTACCATTTTTCTCTTTGTCCCATTTGAATTTTGTTTTAGTGTTTCAGCTTTTTGCTTTCATTTGAAGTCACAAAATATTTTTGTATTCTAATACTTATATTGGGTTGTTACCTAAACCTCTTCATATTGTTGCTGTTGTTTTTATTTTAGTGGCTGTTTAGGGATGGCAATATGCATCCTTAACTTATCAGAGTCTATTTTATGACTTTCATATACCATGCTATATTACATAACCATACGATTTCACTTTGTGCCTTCCATCTGGAGTGGAAATTTTGCCATATGTTGTATATCTAGAAATGTTATAAACCCAAAATAGAGTTAGAATTTTGGCCTTAAGTAGTCTTTTAAAGAAGTCAAGGGAAGAAAGTAGATAATATATAAAGTTAAGCAGTCTTTTAAAGAACTCAAGGGAAGAAAGTAGAAAATATATAAAGTTATATATAATATATAAAATATATAAAGAAATATATGATTTCTGATGGTGTTCTTTTTCCTGTGATTCTAAATTTTCACTTGCTTTCACTCTGGTAATAGTTTTTCTCAGTTTTTATGCCACTTTCATTTTGAGGGATATTTTTTCTGCATATATAGTTGTAAATAGAGTTTTTTTATTTTTATTTTTTGAGCCATTTTGACGTATCCACTGTCTTCTGTATTCTAATTTTTCCTATGTGTGTGATGAGAAATCAACTATTGCTTCTGTAGCTATCCCCCTCTGAAGTCTCATTTTTCTGTTGCAGCTTTCAAAAATTTATTTTTTCTGTGGTTTTGAGTAGTTTGACTAAGGCAGAACTAAGTGTGATCTTTTTTGTACTTATCTTGCATGCACCACTATGTTCAGTTTCAAACATTTCTTATTACCTAACATTTTCTGCCCTTTTCTCTCTGAATCCCAGCTTACATTTATGTTGGAAAGCTTGGTAATATATCACACATCATTGAGATTCTGTTTGTTTTTTTTTTTAAAGTTATCTGCTCTTCAGATAATTAACATTATCTTTCTTTGTCTTAAATCTCCATTCTAATGTCAAGCCTATGCAGTAAAATTTTCATTGTAGAATATGTGTGTGTGTGTGTGTGTGTGTGTGTGTGTGTGTGATTTTTTTGTCTTTTTGAGATAATCTTTCACTGTGCAGTTCAGGTTGGTCTCAAACTCACTTTGAAGCCCAGGTTGGCCTTGAACTCACAGTGATCCTCCTGACTCTGACTCATGAGTTCTGGGATTACAAGTGTTCACCATCATGCCTGGTGTGAAAAAGGAATTTTAGGAACACCAGCCTCAGAAACATGGGATTGCCGTTCAATTCATAAAATCTCTGTCTTGGTGGCCTGTTGTATCATGTCACAGGGCAGTGACATTCTCAGTACCTGTGCTCTACTTTGCATTTTGAATGTCCCCTGGGTCCCCACCATAGGGCATTACGGAGGTGGTGGTGTCTTTAAGGGTGACCCCATTGGAGGAACTGAGGTCATAGGGTGCATCCTTGAAAGAATAATGGGAACCCTGCCCTTTCTTTCCCTTTTTGCTTCCCAACTATCAGATGAACAGTTTTTATTCTAATCCCAAATACCAAATATTACAATCCAAATATGTAGTCTTTTTAGTCTTCTCCACAATCCAAAAAGTTATATTTAGAATCCCACTGAGATGTTACTGGAATCCCGGCAAGTTAATTTCAATCTACCACCTCCAATGCAACCCATGGCAAGAGTAAAGACACCAAGACATACTTAAATTCAAGGGGTCCTAAATCCAATCCCTGTGAGAATGAGAATGTGTGGACAAAGGCCTTGATCCTAGGCCTCTCCCAGAATTTATTATCTTGTGAAGAAGGGGAGTGGCTCGAGGATGCATGACAGTGAAGATGGCAGGAATTACGTGAGTAACTTAAGCTGGCTGGCCAGGTAGGGAGAAAAACATCTTTGTGAAATGTAGGAAGAAGGACCTGGAGAAAGTTCAATCAGCATAATATAATTAAGATAACATTTGAATGGTTTTAGGAAGCCGTTGCTTCCGTTTCCAATATGTAAACTTTTGTGCCCTGGCAACTCATAGCCTCTTGCTTTGAGGCTCCTACCCACTGACATTCCTGGAGCTGAGTGGCTCTGCCATCCCACTGTGCTCATCTTTTACAGAGAGTACTATGCCAGGAAATAGGAGACTGTCTGATGGCTTTACAGCTTACACACCAGTACCTCTGCTAGCCTTAATTGCAATGCTTAGAGCCAATTGAAGAGAGAAAATACCATAGTCAGTCCTGTACGTATCAGTATATGGAAATAAACATCAATATAATCAATGTTGCAGCAAATGTTCTGCACTCAAGGGGAGTCACTCAAATTGTCTCCCACATGTCTCTCCTTCTTGTCTTCTTGTAGCTCCAGCAGGGTTAGTCATGGTTTTATGCCACAACCCAATGCGGCTCCTGAGGTTCCTGGGGTTAAGGACTGATGAGAGGATGAGAAAAATAAAGAAAAGACAAAGCTGGGGTCAGGTGGAGCCCTTATCCTCCTGATAGGAAAGGAGCTGCTCAACCAGTGTAGCATGTTTATTTATACCCTCCAAAGAAGAATGTCAGTTCCAACTCCACTGCCTAGCAACTTGTTTCCCTGGCAGGCCTGGGCCCCTTGCCTTCTCAGTGCTGGAATAACTTGTTTACATAGTTTGTTTTGGTTTCTCTGCTTTTTCTGGGCTGGACTTACTTCAGCCCTGCACATGTGCTCAATCTCCAACTTCAACAGCTCGGCTTCCAACAGTTATATGGCCTCTAGTCACCTTTGGGTATGACAGGCTTTAATGAGAAAAACTATAAAGAATAGAATGAGCACACTAATTCTTATATAAAACCAAAAGTGAGCATTGAGGTATAAAAATGGATTTAATTGTTTCATAGCATCAGCAAACTTATCACAGTCCTTAATTTAGGTATCAAAGGTAGCTATCTACTGTGTCACAGACAGCACTAGTCTCTGAAGAGCATCTATAGCCAAAGTAATATTCTGATGGATTGCTCCTTGTATATACTTCTTGATCATTCCCCAAGGATGTAGGCTTTTGTTATATGGTAATGGGGTGATACAAAATGAGTTATATTATAGTGATACTTTAAACCATGATCTAACTATAACCTTTCAATCTGATCTCCCATCCATAGGACAGAAGTTTCTAGAATACTCACTTGGGTTTGCAACTTTATATCAAGCTCTCTCTGAATTTTTTAGCTCTCATCAGCAGCTCTTGTTCAATTATCTACAAAGTGAGCAGTTTGTACTGAATGCACTAATGCTGTGGAGCCAATAGCTATCAAAAGAACTAGCGAAGTAATCCCTGCAATAAGCAACGCAAGCATCCTTTTGGTTTGATTGATTGTTAAATCTTTTAACAATCTCTACCAAGAGTGCAGTAGGTGAATGAAACCAAGCCTCCATTAGATTAACTGGAAGCCAAACTCCAGGCATCCCGATCATGATTATTATTGTGGAGTACTTAGTAGGAAATTTAGGTATAATGCAATGGGTTAGATAACAACTAGTACATCAGAACATATTTTGTTGCCATTCTATCTTTCCTATCAATAGTACATGAGAATCATACACACATATGCTTACTCTTATATACCTGTGATCTTGCAATGCTATTTTGACTTTTCCTCCATTTACTGGCTGCAGATGCCCAGTCTGCAGCTGTCCAGCCTGAAAAGGTAAAGCTAACTTCCATAAAATGTGCTGTATAGGTCCAGTCTTGTCAATGATAATAAGTTTAGAAATAGGAGAATTGAGGCCTCTACCTGACCACATAGCATTAGATAAGGCTTCTGAGGTCATCATATTTTGGGGAAAACCTGAAAAGAAAATCTCACACCAATCTCAATCTTTTCCCATAAAGAATCATCTAGGGGACCAATCCAGGAAAGAATGATTAAACTTGAGTGAAACCCATCCATGGTTTGGGTCTCTGCAAGACTGCCAAGGACCCAAATCACCTTTCTTAAAATGAGAGATATGGGCTACTGGAACATGGACAGGAGTGTTAGGTTTAAAATCTCCTATAAGGTTTAGGGAGAATAGGGAGGTCCCTATTCTGAGGGAATAGAGGTTTAAATTAGTGAGGCAAATCGTCCTTTAGACAGTTGTATCTTTCAAATCTGACCTACGGCTGACATATATGGGCTAGAATCTTGCTGTAGATGGGTTACACATAAAGGAGACTATACGAAGTGAGAGGTAACATTTAGTTTAGCTTGTTCTTGTGGATTCATAAAAAATATGAGGGCCCAGCTGAATAGTAAATGTAGGATTTTTGCTTTCTATAGAATGGATAATTTCTGGTAGCTTGTCCATCCGAATTAGGGGTCTGAGCAGAGGTGGATTAGGTATGTAAGCCCAGTACTCCTCTCCCTGAACCAAAGGAATACATATAGTAGCTCCTAGGGCAGCAAACATTGTAAAGAAAAAATTTTCAGGTGATTGAACCAAACCTTGGATGTTAAATAAAGGGTAAGCCCCACAAACAGTTGCTGCAGGCCTTCCCAGAATAGTGAATGGTGTGCTGTCAGGTTTATTGTTTGAGGTCTTGACATGTCACTCAGGTGGGTGAGATTCTGGCGATGCAATAGCTTTGATGGTCATAATGTCTGCCAATAGTCTGTGGAAATATGAGAATATTCTCAGCCCCAATTTAAAAGTGATACTGGACCATTCCAAACACCTGTTCAGAGGTCACATCAAGCTACAAGGTGCAAGGACTTTAGAGAATGGTCAGATTCATGTCCTCAGTGTATCATGGCAGGCATTAAATCAGAATCAGGTGTAGCATTCAGAAAATTTAAAATGTATGTAGCAAAATATAAATATATTTGAGGAGAGTTCTGACCCTGTGTTCCCCCTTGTTTTTGTTTGATTAATTGATTTTTTAAATTGAAAATGAGTATGCTCAATTATTGCTTGATCTTTGGGGTTATGGGGTATCCTTGTAACATGCTTCATATTTCAATTATCAGGAAAACACTGAAAAAGTTTGCTAATTTAAGCAGGACCAATATTAGATTTTATTGTTAGTGATACCCTTAAGTTAGCAAAGGCAGATACACAATGATGTATGATATACTTGGATTATTTACCTGAGTGACAGGTAGCATGGAAGGTATATACAGAGCCATGAAAACATTTAAGCTTGTTACAAGGGGATACATATATATTATTTATTAGGCATAACAGATTGGCTGCAAAACCCCTGTGATTATAAGTCTGTTGAGGAACAGGCCCAGAAATAAATTTACAGGCAAAATATGATAACACAATTTGTCCATCTTATGTTATGGTAATTTGAAATATCTTTATTAGAGATTTAGAAATATGATGAAAAAATTTATGAGATTGTCTCAAATTATTAAAAATGGAAGCCAGATTTACCAGAGCATCTGTATTAAAATCACCCAATGACAATGAATTTGGGAGATTAGAATAGGTTATAATATGATCAATAAGGAATGGAGCAATTTTACTGAAAATATCCCATAGCAGTTTTAAATTTACTCATAATAGTGTGGGCTTGCATTCAACCACATTGTTGTTTTTTTAATGACGAGAATAAGATCTCCAACCTTTTTTGCATAGAAGGACCAATGGCCTTTATCATCAACCCAACTTTAGCTCTATGTTGGTTAACTGAGGGTGCAACTAGTGATGTTATTACACCTGTCTGTGTAACATGGCTGATATAAAGTAGTGGTGGTGACTGAGAGGAGCCTGAATTTGTCCAAGCTGGGGAGGTGAGTCTAAAAAACCAAGTAGGCATCCATGATTGGTTGTTTACTAAGATGACATCAGCTCTCATACCCACCAATCTAGTAAGAGCTTTGTCACTTAATTTATCAGTACTTGTCTGAAGTGAGATACCCTGGGAAAAATAAAGTTTATTTCTTGAAGGCTCATTTTTAACAGGTTCACACATAGGGGTAAGGCAAGAGTGGTAATTTCAGTGGAAATCAAGATTGTCTTTTTTACTCTCAATGAAGGAATGCAAGGAGTCTCCAGTAAATGTAACTGAGTACTCTGATTGGTTTGATGGGCCAGGGAAACAAGGGACACAGAGAGATTGTTGCTAGTCTGATTAGGACTAGATGAAACTGGCTTACTTGGTTTTGAATTATTGGAGTATAGGCTGAGGGTTCCATCACAGACTCCCAGCAGGATGTGCTGCCCCCAACAACAGACCTACAGTAGCGGCTCCTCAGCTAGAACCTCCAGAACTATGATCCAAAGGAAACCATTTTTCTTCATAAATTGTTATAGGGACAGAAAGATCAGAAGATACATCTTCAGAATTTGTTATAGGGACAGAAAGATGACTGGCACAATGTTTTCTCTGGTTTACTGAGATCTTGATGTGGTTGTGCTGTGGCAGAAAATGTCTTCCTAACCCCAGCCAATATACATCAGTTTATTAGCTGCCCGGGTAATATTTCCTGTTCTAGTTCTGATTTCTCCTGTCTCTTAGAAACGGCTGATCACTGTAATATATAGCTGGTAAGTATGATGCCCATTGTATAAACCAAATTCCAATTCACAAGCCATTCTGTCTCTGTACTTCCTGCTTGTTTGTCCCATATAAGTCCTAGACCACCAGAGATCAGGGCCTGATATTCTGGGAATGATCCTGATCAGTGCCCGTTGACATAAATAAATCTGCCTCCATATCCTGGGTGTCATTTTGGTGTTTCTGCTTTCCACTGCAGAGTCAGGGTGCATTTTTCAAATAGAAACATTCTCTCTTCAAAAGGAAACACTTTAGAGCTAAGAGTGACCAGAAATGCAATATTGGTAAAGTGTCATGATTTCAAACAGTTCTGTCTAGATTAATCAAAATTGCTTATGAACAGAAAAAAAACTTTCAATATTTAAAAATTCTGATAGCCTTTTCAATTTTGTTTTCTCCAGGTTTCCTTAGTGTTTTTCCCTACAAAATCCCTTTTTATTCCCATGAATTGGTGTGTTTTATGTAATAATTCAGAAAGGAAACAGTGGAAGCTGAGATACATTTGATTTTTATTTTTTTGAAGAGAAGGAAAAAAGTGAGATTAAATTTTTATAAATATCTATAAATACAGGGTGATAGGCAAAAATCTTCCAAATAAATAAATAAATATTGCCACAGGCCAAGAGACACAAGACATTGCAGGGGCTGCCTTAGCTCTGCCAGATAGAGAGCTCTTGATGGTGACGTTGAGTTTCTGAAATTTCAAACAGCTTTTTTACCAAAGTCTTTCTGGAATTTTCCGTCTCGCTATCAGTAAGGGTGAGGCGGGGCTCCAGTAGCTACTGCACAGGATAATGTTTCCAACAGTAAGTAAAAACCATTAAAGAAAACATTTGGTCATATACTGCTATTCGTGGTTTCACAATAGGAACTGGTCCTTTGAGTTCTGTTTAAAATCATCAGGTAAACACAGTTGTCCAAACTTTTTGTGATAAACAAAGAGAAGGGATCGGTTTCTAGGTCTGGGCACAGGATGGCAGGGAAATGAAAAGGAGGAAGAAGTTGTGTGAATTGGACTGGGGATGTAGCTTGGTGGTGGAGTGCTTACCTAGCATGTACAAGGCTCTGAGTTCAGTCCCCAGTGTCATAAAAAAAAATTGTGTAAATTGATTTTGCTTATTTAGGAGGTCACTTCAGGGGGTCATTTAAATAGAGGCAGGAGAATGGGGCCACTTGTGGGAAGAATGGGGGGGAGTATGCAGAGGCTGAGATGAGCGCGCTGAGCTTCAGCTGGCCAGGCACCTCTCCAAGGGAATCTGTTTTCCCAAAGTGGGGCTCCCGTGCTGAGCGCTGCGTTCATTAAATGCCCGGGAATTTCCAAGTGCATTCAGACCCCGACATGTCCCGGAGGAGTGTTTTAGCTAATCCCATAGCCACTGTCTCTTTGCTCTTGCACCTGGGATCTCTGGTGATCAAGCTTTTTCTCCCTCCCCAAGTCCTTATGCTTCCCTTAGAAAAAGGACACAGTTTTCAGTCCTCATAAAACTTCACCGAAGCAGGCCCTGTGTCTCGAGACCCCTTTCTGGTCACCTTCTGGAGCTCATGCAGAACGCCTGGTTCCTTGGCAAGCAGAAGCTTAGTTGCTCTGTGGGGAGAATAATT
>PVJX010036489.1:0-17558 GCA_004027295.1 Dolichotis patagonum
AAAGAAAGAAAGAGGGAAAAAAGGAAATCCTTGTTGAAATGTGCCCCTCTAATCTCACAGTTAGCTAAATTTTGCATAAACAAAGAAACACAGAATTTTGTAGCTGGGAACTGAAGCAGAATGACATCTCCTCTAACTCGAAGGACTTCCCCTAAGCAATGTCCTCCTGAAAGCCATGATGCTTGCAGCCCTCTCCCATGCTCCATGCAGCTCACTTCCATTCTTCAAGCCTTAGCTCACACGTCACCTTCTGTCTGGGTCATCAATATCACACCAAGGCACATGGATTCAGAGGCAGGCTTTTGGAAGGAGATTTTATCACGGGAGTACTGAGTATGCTGTTAGTTAGGGCTAGGTTGGACAAAGTAGGTCACAGAAGAACATGCTATTCTTGTGACCAAAATACCCAACACTCAAAGTTACGGGGGAAAGGTTTATTTAGCTTACAGTCTGCAGAGGTTTCAGTTCAGGCTGCTCCAAGGCACGATGGTGTGACAGACAGGCCTCACAGAGGAGAAACAGTTCATGGTAAGCAGAAGGTAACAAAGCAACAAGAGGGCCTTGACAGCGTCTTTCTGCCCTTTTATTTCACTGAGGCTACCAGGATTAGGGTGGTGCAAAATCAATAAATGGATTCAGTTAGTAATCACTCACCCTTAATCACAGCACCCTCAATCCTATCATTGTACCATGAATCAATTACGCACTCTAGATTCAGCCACCTTTGAAAAAAGATGAAAAATCTAAACTATCACTGAAGTCCATGTGACTTTAGACACTTGCTACAACTAGATCTGATAAGAAAACATCACCTGACATACACATAAAACTCAGAGCCACTGTGTCTAACAGCCCATCCCTATAAAGCATTCAGCATAGCATCTGCAATGGTGTAGACATTCCAGAAATACTATTTTTGCTGCTGATCTTATTTCTGCCATTTTAAATTTCATTCCACTGCTGAAGACTAGAGTCAAAATGTTTAATTCTTCCATTTATCTCTTAAAGTTATGTTGAAAATTTTCTCAGTATATTATCTGGTTAAACAAGCAATAGAAAACCTGCTTTACAAAAAGATTTTGTTTCCTCTTGGAGTACCTGATGCAAATGTACATATAATTAATGAGGAAGCAGAAGAGAAACTAAATTTTAAGTGTTTCAACTGAGGATGTGTAGATATTTGTACATCCATTAAACAGAAACCCCAGATCTTTAACTTAATTTGATTTCATACCATATAATCAGATATTAAATGTCATTTCAATCTTACACTCATCAGAGTTCCTATCACATAAATATATTTCAACGTGATATGCAAGACCACCATTCAGAACATGTATAGGGTTGCTACAAATTGGTATTTGACACTCTACTGATAACTCATCAGTAACATCTCTGAGAAAATCAGGACCTTTGGTACCATGCCCCTGAAACACTCCTTTTCTGCTCCCAGATCCCTTGTCTAGTAAAGGGGATACTCTAAGTGAACAGGGACTGGAATATCCAGGTAAACATTATCTGAAAAGAAGCTGGAAACTGGGAAAACTTGCATTATCTGTAGGAACTGCCTTCCTGCCTATATGCTAAGTCAGCCAGTTCTTGGAATGCTGGTCATACAATGGACCAAAGAGAGCTAGTGATGTCACTATTATGTAGTGTTATCTATAAAACCCTCCTCCTTTAAGTAACCTAGAGAGCTGCTGCTGAAAAATTCATCTAAGTGGCTGCCACTAAACCTGCTGGTGACACTGTTAGGGGTACATGTATCTCATGGATTTTGCCTGGTGGAGATTTGACCTGAATGTCCCTCTCCCCAGGGAATTTTGGCCAAGTAAAGCTGTTGACCTCCCACTAGATTTTGCAGGGAAATGCTATTGAATCCATATGCACTGCTTGTAGGCCCTCCCTCAACAGTGAGTTATAATGAACCTTTTGCTTCCCTGTTAGCCTTGATAACTCTTATCTCTCACAAAAGCTGTCTCTGGGTATTTTCTTCAGTCTCCTGGAAAGCTTCCACTGCCCCAGCACAACTTGGCTATGAGACACCACCCTTGCTTAAAAAAAGATTAGGCTGACTGAAAAAAAAATTGGGAGAATGCAAGAGGACTTTCAGAGGTATTATATGATATAATTTCAACCCTAATATCTGTCCTTCTTTTTGCATCTAAAGAGAAAAATTTGATGGGATCCTTCTGAAAGCTTGGTATGCAACATCAGCCGTGGATGGGGACACTGCAGTTTGCATAGGAAGAAGGATGACTGGTCAGCTTCTCTGACACTGAAGTGACTGTGTTAAGGTGTCTCTGTATTCCCAAGGTTTCTGGAGACAAAGGATGCCCAGGTGCTCCCAGGTGTGGTCTCTCACATGAGAAACCAACATAAAGGCAACATGTGACTAACTGAATAATGAGATGACCTCAACAGGGCATGAAGTGCTGGACTGCCAGTGCTGAAGAAGTATGCAACCAGCCAGTAGAAACACATTAGCAGATAGGAAAACCCAGAAATCTGTGTGTGTGCATCCACACATTTGTGTATGTGTATGCATCTGATATAGAAAGAGTGAAATATGAGACAAAATGATAGAATGTAATTCATAAAATTAGCTGTTTCTATCCACTTGGGTTATTATAACAAAATAACATCAATCAGGTGGCCTGTATAAAACAAAGTTGGGCCAGGACATAGCTCAGTGGCACAGCGCCTACCTGGTAAGCACAAGGTCCTGAGTTCGATTCCTAGTACCAAAAAGGTATAAAAAAGAAAAAAGTTATTTCTGATAGTTCTAAGTGCTGGATGTCTAAAATCAAGGCACAGAACAAATACAGTGCTTAGTAAGGATTTGCTCCTCATTTCATAGATGGCAAGTGTCCTTACACAGCCAGAAGAGGCAGGGAGAGTGCTAGGCTTCTTTCATAAAAACATTAATTCCACTCAAGAGAACTCCATCCCAAGGCCCAGTCACCTCCCAAGGAACCCATCTTCAAATACAATCACCATGCGGACTGGCATTTCAACATCTGAATTTAGTGGGAACACAAACATTCAGACTATACCAGTATTCTACAAGAGAAAAATCACTTTTAAAATCTCCCAAGTTTGAGGAACAGCTACATAACAGTAACATCTTCCTGACTCTCCTCTTTTCTCTGATAACCTTTACCCTCAACTCTGATGCTAAGGAAGAGCACTGCATTGGAAAAGTGAGAAGATACCACTTCTCCCACTTCTGGCAAGCCTGGCTCACCCACCCAAAAGGAAAACAAAATGACCAATAAATAAAAAGAAGTATATGATGTACTACCCCTAGCTTGAGCTTATTATTTACTAAACCACAATTGATTTATTGGTAAAGATAAGCAGAAGATATTTTGTTTTCTGGAACTAACCAGAAGATCAAAAGACTAGTCGTAAGGGCTAAAGCAAAACAAGCAGTGAGGAAAATGAATGAAAAGATTTTCCTGAGCATGCATCATGAGCTCTACTTGCTCAATATTATGATGACAGTATTAAACAACTTCCTTGCCAAGCTTCCTAAGCTGGTTCTTCCATATGTTTTCTATACATTGGTAAAGCACAAGCACCTGCCCACAGTGCCACTTGGAGTGGTATCATCTGAGGGTGGATTGGAACACAAGATTATTCAGCTTCCCAGTCTTTGAATACATAAGCCTCACACCCTCAGATTTCTAGGCCAGCCTGGTGGGGATGAAGATGAGGCACAGTGAAGAGATGTCTCAACACTCACATCTCCCACCAACCCTCCTTTCCACTCCAAACCCAAATGTGTAGCCAAGAGCCAGAGAGAAAAACTGACTACTGCCTCTTGCAAACCGAGTGGACTAACAATATCTGAAAGTGACCCAAAGCAATTTCACTGAACCATTTTCCTTCGCATGAGCAACATTTTTCACGGTAAACAAAAGCCTCCTCCCTCCAGTGGCCATGAAAAAAATGGTCCCTGCAGATAGCACTCAGGTTCTGCTCACCCCTAGGCCAGCCAGAGCTGGTTCCCAGCAAGGAGAGAGAGGATGCTGTCAAATTTAGAGCTGAAGTGAAAAAGTGTAATTTCTAAACCTAGAATAAAACTTGAAACATTTGGAATGTGTGTTTCATTTGGCTCTGGTAAGGGTGCGTTTGAAGCTGCTGCAGATTTTGTGCTCTATTTCCCTGGGGAGTCTTAGAGGCTGGGTAGATAAAGTTTACTGTAATTCTGGTAGAGAATGGAGGATACATCTTGAAATACTTGAAATACATGAACTATAAAAGCTGCATTTCCAAGCATTGACTCAGTTTTTGGTAGCCATCTAATGCTCTCCCACAGAAACCGAAGAACTGTGAGATGAGTTAGCTGGTAACCCTATGAAAAATCCTCTCTGTAACAAATAATTCTTCCTCAAGATACAAAACCCTGATGTTTTACCTTTGTAGGTTTAAATAGAAATGCTCCTAATTCTTTTATCTACCCCTAAAATGATACATGCAGACATTCAAAAAAAAAGTGCAAACATAATAAGGATAGAAGAATATGTCTGACAAGCACAATGAGCAGGAAGGAGCTGGGAAGTGTAGCCATGTGCTCCATAGGACTCTCCTTGGCTCCAAGGCTTTGGTCTGTGCTCGCAAGCCACATGCTGTAAATGAGGAAGTCCACTGTGGAGTTGACAGGTAAGATACAGTAAGTGCCTATCTGAAGTCAACTCACAAAACCAGGCCTTTGACAACACACTGTGACACTCAGTGGGAAGCATAAAATTTGCCAGCTGGCCCAGCAACAAGGAGAAGGACATTCAGGAGGCTCAGCTTCCTCTCTCCTACAGACAGGGCGCAGCCCCTTTTGATTTCAGGCTGGCATGCAGAAAGGATGAGAAAGGGAGACAATAATTGCTTATGATCAAAAGATTGTGAAGAAGAAAATAAAACAGTGAAAGTTACTGTGTTAATCATGCGCCTTTGGACTCACATCAATACAAAATGAATGCACAAACTAGGATCCAAGCCCAGGGAATATTAGAGCAGGAAACAGGAAACCCACACAGACAAAAAGAGGGAGTTCATGTAAATGTTTGCCTTTCATTTATTTTGAGCAAACATTTCCTTCCACCTAACAGACTAGTCCTGATCAGCAACTTCCACCTGGTGTTCTTTAAGCCAGATGGAAATGTAAATTATTTAAATACATGATCTTCCATTAGCTATTGAGTTTAAGTGCCTCAAAAAATTTTAAAGTGCCTTCCAGGATTCAAAAAAGCATTTGCTCTAAGATAGATAAACATATTTTCAAGACACAACTCCAGTGACAGCAATTTTTAGATTTTAAAATACAGTCAGCATTAGCATCTATAAGTAATTATGACTCCTACAAAAGATTGTTTACACAGTAAAAATAAAATCAGAGCTAATGTGCTAATTAAGGGGTTTTTTTCCCTCCATGACACTATTTCATAAAAAGCAAACATCATGTTCATCATGACACACTGAGGAGCTATAATGACCCAACTTGAATAGTTTCTCCCAATCACAGTTTAGTCATAGTTTTTCAAAAGTATATTTTTAAGTGAAAAATTATGAAAGAATATTTTAAGTTTAATCAATTTCCTGGGGGAAAATCGCATCAGCACTCATGATACTACAACTGCTATATGAGTGTGTGTGCATTCAGTGTGTAATGGTTAGATTGAAAGGAGGAAGACTTCCAAGACTATAGCTACTCACCTGATTATAAAATCATAAAAGGAAACCATTACTGCTAAGTATTTGGAATTCATAAAATTTTAGAAAGTTAAAGTTCATAGAGATTACATAGATTTGTATTTATCAAGCCTATCTTGTAAAAATAGAAATTCTGATTCTGTGGTTTGGGGTGGATCTCTAAGTTTCTCCATTTTAACATACTTTCAGATGACATTGATGGAGCAGACCCATGAGGCACTGTTTGAATAACAAAGCACTAACTGTCAGGTGCACTCTCATCTACCCTTCTAGGGATGGCACAGCTTGAAAGGATAAAAGTATCATATTTCACAAAATAAGAAAAAAATCTTTTTTTTTTTTGCTTAGTATAGTATTAGCAAGTTTTACGTCTAGCAGTCAAACATCAAAATAAAAGTCACAACATTGTGTAGTACAATATTTGTCCATGTTCTCTTGCTATAACAAAATTCTAAAGGTGGAGAACTTTACATGGTAAAGAGGTTTATTTAACTGACAATTTTGGAGGCTGGAAACCCAGGATTATCCCTGTCTGCTTGGCCTCTGGTGAGTGTGCTACAGCAGAGCGCACTGCAGAGGCGAGCGCAAATGCCGAGGCAGTCACAATGCAGACACGCAGCTGGCAGGATAAGGGTGCAGGCTTGGCCTTTTATAACTTGCCCTTGCAGGCACAACCAGGGTGCTGTGAGAAATAGTCAATACCATGGGCAGCACCCCAGGGACCTTACATCCTCTCACCAGGTCTAACCTGCTAATGGTCTCATGCCCTCAGCTCCACCAAAGGGACCCAAACCTCAGCGTGTGAATGGCTGAGACACATTCAGACCACAGCCAAACCACAGCACAACCAGGTTTTTATTTTGGTGTCAGGAATTATTCACTGAAAGACATTTTACTCAGAAGTCTGATCTGTAAAGATGATAAAAGTGGAAACGCTTGAGTTATCTGTGTGTGTGTGTGTGTGTGTGTGTGTGTGTGTGTGTGTGTGTGTCTGTTCACTCATTGGGCCTCTCCCATCTTAATCTTGCCTGTCTTAATATCCACACAATGATCTGATGGCAGAAGTCCTCAACTTCGGCAAAATAAGTCCAACTACTGTGTCCTTGGTTAACTACTTTTCCATTCCTGGCCATTTTTCTCGTTATGAGTCTAGGATTCCAAGCTACTCACAAGAGTGTTCCCAACCTAAAATGTCTACTTTGTTCCCTTAACAGCACACCACAGAGTGTCTACATTTAAAATCTTATTTCAAGTCTATCTTTCCATTTTCTTACATGAACTTAAATTTTCTTTTCTTTAATTAAGTTTTTTGGTATGTATGCCTAACTTTAGGCATACATAATGATCACATTCATCATAGGGAATTTGTGTCTGCACATGATATAATTTGATTTTTTTTTCCTGTTCCCCTACCCTCATTCAACCCCTCTTCCCCTCCTTGCTTACAAAAGCTTTGTTTCCATTTTTCCTTGTTTTCTCACCTTTTTCTTTTCCCTTCTTTCCTTTCCCCTACTCCCTCCTAGTTCCCTTTCCTATTTAATAAGGACCAAAAGGCATAATAGATATTGTGAAACAAGAAGAAAGTGACCTTAAGTTTTTAATTGCCTTTTGACAGTACATATTTGACACCCTTTCTCCTTTTTATTTTGTCAACACTGTTCTTCATGCCTTAATTCCTTGACATGGATTTCATTCCTACTTGAATAAAACTACCTTTTTTTCTCTGCCTTCTTTTTGTTCTTCCCACTAGTGATGAGGAGCTGGAGGTAACCCTGTCTTTAGGCTCCAACTGTTTATCTTCCCAACCATCACCATCTTGCCCTATCAAGAACCACATCATTTTAGAGTAAGAGGGGCTGTGGAAGTTTTCTACTGTATCACGCAGGCTGAGGTTTCTGCTTTCAACAAAATGTATTTACCAGACCTAACTCTTAAGATTCCCTGCCTATTCTATTTCCTGATATAAATGAAGTTCATTTTAAAATACACTTTCTTTACATATTTGAGGATTGAAATACTTATAAATAACATACTTCTTTTCCCTAACCAAGCTCAGAGCTAGGAGACACACCAAGCCAGGAATATGAAAATAAAACATCAACTTTGTTCCTGATAAATCTGTTGGAGAATTTGTTTGAAGGGGGAGAATTAAATGCAATTGCTAGTGATGCTTCCTCAACAAAGTTAAAATTATAGACTCTGTCAAAGAAAGTGCTTGAATTCTACAACTGTGAGTCCTTCTGCCTCAATGCTCTCCTCCTCCACTCCTAACCCCTGAGCAAAATCAGTCCTGCTACCTTTGCTGCATTTTCAAGAGTAAATTAGTGTACATTCCCTGCAGGTTGGATGAATGGACTGAGATTGGGAAATGTGCCTGTTCTATCCTTCTCTCAAGTTCACTTATTAGACATCTCTTTATTTGTACATTGTTCCCTCCAGAAAAACTGAGTAAGGGATAGAGAGGATAGCACTGCAGAAAGCAACAAGAGGAAAAGAAGTAAGTATTACCCCTAAATATAAACTTGAATATAGACAATAAAATTTGCCAGTTCTGTCCTTACATTTAGATATCCTTGCTGGCACTTATGCAAAAGAATCTGTCTTGTTACCCATTCATTGACCCATTCAAGTCTCTAGACAATTTTCATTTTAACTTGAACAAATTTTGTACATGGTATTAAACAAAGATTTGTTAGGGCTACAAAATATAAGACCCTGTTTATATACTCTCAGTATACAAGCAAATCTAGTTGGAGAAATTATACATGAACAAGTAAAATTAAGTGATTAAGTATTTTAATACATCAAGAAGATGGGACCACCCACTATGGACCCCCTTCTTCCCCTCTTAGAAGCTTTCTTCCTCTCAATAAATACTTCCTACTCTTCAAAAAAATTCAAAATAGTAAGAGAAATGCCACAGGTCCGTACATAATTTCTACAGTGATTCAAAGTAAAGAATCAGAAAAAGGAGGAAATCTTTGTAGGTTTGGTGATGGGCAGTGTTTTACTAAGGAAGTGCAGTTCAGGTCTTTAGAAATAGATAAGGGCGTAAATGAGAAGATGGAAGAAGCTAAAGAGAAAATGTTGAGCCTCAGCAGCGGTGTTTTACAAGACAAAGCTTGGGCAACAATTCAAGAAGTTCCATGTGTTTTGATTTGAGTCCCAGTGGTTCCCCCCATCTTGCAGTTACTAATCCCACAGGTCTTTACAATTATTAAAATACATGTTGCAAGGCATGGTGGCACATGCCCATATCCTAGCACTCTGGAGGCTGAGGCAAGAAGATTACTGTGAGTTTGAAGTCAGCCTAGGTTACATAGTGAGTTCAAGACCAGCCTGAACTGCACAGCAAGATTCTGTCTCAAAAAAAAAGCAACAAAAGCATAACTAGCACCCAATAAACATTTGTTATTGTTTCTACTATGATAATTACACTTTTTTACTTATAGCTAAACCACCTATGATTTCTGGCACATTTGCTGATAAAATTTGCTTAATATAGAAGTGACTTGTACTCTTATGTTTTAGCAGCCTGTCCAAGCTTCTCTAAATATCACTCTTTTAAAAAATAAAAAGGCTGGAGATGTATCTCAGTGAGAATATTTGCCCAGATTAAAGAGTACCTTGAGCTCAATTTTCAGCACCACAAGAAAACAAACAAAAACCTTCCCATTACAAAAAAAAGTTTTCAAATATTTCCAAAAATGACAGTACATTAGCCAGTTACCCAGATTCAACAATTGTCAACTCATGATCAATTTTACATTTTTTCTGTATTCCATCTACATTATATTGAAGCAAATCTCAAACTTCAAGTCATTCTACTCTCATTTTTTAAAATTTAATCACAGTATCATCACATCTACAATATGTTTAAATACCAAACAATGCTCAAATTTCTCATAAATGGCTCTATATGTATTTTTTTAATTTGAGACAAATTCCAAATACATATATTACAATTAGTTAATGTATTTAAGTCTTTTTAATCAGGAGGTTCTATCTTCATAGGGATAGGAGAAGAAGGAATATTCCTTGAAATTTTCATGTTGAAGATGTTATTTGCTCTGGAAAGACTCCCACTGTTTGGGTTTTGCTGTTGCCTATCTGAGTATACGATTAGTTTGTAAATGGTCATTTTATTTTTCTTCATTTGTTCTTTTTTATTAGTTTAAATAGGTCAGTTAAGGAAACCTTCCCTTGTCAATTATTTAATTGTCTAGAGTTCTGGTTTATATGAGTAAAACAGGATAAAAGCTTGATTTTCAAAATGAGTTAATTCTCTATTATTTTCTATAGGTGGTTATTGATGCTATTTTGCTCTTGAATCGTTTTTAAATTGTGAATTTAAGCATATTTGAAATGATTTGATCCATATTTAACACTCTTACTGATGATCCTATTGTCACATTTTTTCCCAGCAGATGCCTCTTCAAGTTCACATTTGATCCCTCTGGATGTATATTCAGCAGTCTTTGATGGTTTCTATACCCTATTGTATGATGAAATGTATCAGGCTCACCTTGAATATTTCTTGCCCCAAATCAACTGGTTCTCTGAGGAATCCTGGCTCCTTCTGGAAAGAAATGGTGCTGATAGAACAGGACCGTGGTCTTATTTGTTGATTATTTCTGCATTTGCCTTGTTTTCAAGGTTATTCAGTGAACACAGCTAAAAAACAGTTTTGCTGTTGTTTTAAGATAAGACGCACTGCCAACTCAAATTTATGTTTCCGATTCAATGTTAAGACTTAGCCTCCTTTGTAGTACATCTCTTGCCCAGTAACACATAAGTAACTGCTTACTCTAACCACACGGGACACAGTTGACTTAAATAATGCCAAAACTATCACCTATAAGATTTTAAATTTTCTAAAGTCCTGGTTCCCTGATGATACATCCCACTAGGGAAATATTGCCAAAGAAGTATGTTTTAGAGTCACATGTAATTGTTTCTTTCCACATGATATATGACTAACTCAATATTCTCATTACTTATTTCATATAAATTTTACTTTCTAGAATTTTATATTTAACTGTTTTATAATTATGTGAGCATTTATATGATTTCAAAACCAAAACAATATCTCTTCAGAGAAATATAAGCCCTTTACCACATACACAAAGACAATGACATATTTATACCCTCTGGGGGTTGAACTGTGCTCCCCAAAAGAAATGTTAGGTCTAGGGATTTAGTTTGATCCCAAGTACCAAAACAAAAAAGAAAGAAAGAAGTGTTGAAGTCCTAACCTAAGGGACCTGTGAATGTGACTTTATTTGGAAATGGTATCCTTGCAGGTGTAATTAAGCTAAAATGTAATCACCATTCAGTGATTGATGTCTTTACAGGATAAAGGAGAGGAAAATTTAGATCCAGAGTGTGATGTACCTATAAAAGAAGCGCCAAACATGGTCAGAAACTACCAAAAGTTAGGGAGAAAAAAGTTCTGACTCATTCCTAGAACCTCCAGAGGGAGCATGTCCATTATAACACCTTGATTTTGAACACCCAACATTCAGAACTATGTAAAAATAAATTTATCTTGTTTTAAGTCACTCTGTTCACTTTATAATGCTATATTACTATGATACCCCTAGTTCCTCACTCCACCCAACCCTTGTGCCCTTAGATAAAGGGCCCTTACTTTTTTTTACCTGAAATGTATCCACAAGATTGCACCATACTACAGTCATTACTCCATGTAAAGACATTCCTCACACCCTTTTATCAGCCACACAGCACTCCAGCTTGTGCATACACTATAGTTTATTCTACAAATTCTCCATTGATCAAAATATATGCTTTTTCTAGGCTTTTACTGTGATAAGTACTATTACTAATATCCTTCAGAAACATTCTGACATATTTTTGTATCATTTTATGGTAAGTTCCTAGGAGTAGAATTGCTGGGTCAGAGAGTAAGCACATACACAACATTGTTAAATACTGCTGAATTCTACTCCAGAAGATTTTCCTATTTTGTGTTTAAATCTACCACATACAATAATACCAATTTCCCCACAGATTCGACAACATAGTACATTAGCAAATGAACCTTTGTCAGTTTGATAGGTGAGAAATGGTTTCTCTGCATAGTCTATATGTGCATTTTTAACTGTATGCAAAAAGGAGCAGCATCTTACTGAAAGATTCATTCCCTCTGCTTCCCTCTTCAGTCAGGCTAGTATCAATAATAAATGGCACTTATCCTTTTCATTTTCTAGTGTTCAATGTTAAGCACATTTTAGATTTTTTTAAAAATTCCCAATGTGTGATTATTTTAAAAACTCGTGAAGTCATCCCACCTCATCAAAACTATATTACACTTAATTTACAAATGTTACCTTAACTCCTATTAACCAGGCACTGTACAAAGTTCTAGGAAAACCTCAAAACAAAAATTAGACAAGGAACCTCTTTCTTAAAACCTTTCACTCTAGAAAGAATGGTAGAAAACTGTAGATAGATATGTAAAATTTCATGTAATCATACATGCATAGTGCTATCATAAGTGACAGCAATATAAACATATACACACACTCATTAAACAATAAAAGCATTGTTAGTAGAGTTAGGAAAGATTATTAAAGAATAATTGTTTCAGAGGATTATCTCAATTTTATTTTTAAGGCAAATTTCTTTGAAAGAATACACATAAGCAAAAACATTTCTATAAATGATAAAACATTTGACTATATAGTCATTCATAGTTTAGTATAAATTAACTAACTTAAATATTTTCCTTTTTATAATCACCTAAAATCTGTTTGCTTCTCTATCTGAGGAATTTTCCAGAAATAAAAGCCCTGGATAATGACGTGAAATGAGTGCATATGATAACCAGAAAATAACAGAAGAATATGAAATGAACTAGAAAGACTGTATAAAATCATGTCTAAAAACTATGGCTCTGAAACCATGCCTAGCTGGGTTTGAAGTTTGACTTTGCAACTAACTATATAACTTTGTGTAGTATTTTTAAGCAGCCTGTGGCTCAATTTTCTCATAAAATATATCAATACATACTTTCTCATTATTATTTAAATAGAAACTAATAATAGCACATATAAGATATTGTTGCTGTTAAGATTACTTGGGGGGGATATTAAATGGTAGTTGTGTCTTTTGCTCTCAAGTTACACAGAATACTTTATGGTAGCCATTATTCTGACTGAGAAAGACTGAAAAATCTTGATTAAAAAAATATCTGGAAAGAAACCAGAGGTGGTTGATGTGATGGAGCTGACCACCTCCATACATTTACTATTTTCATGGCAAAGCTGTGGGGCAGACTGAGACCAAGAGATTTGACTGGATAGAAGATCAAATGGAAATTCAGGCACTAAATGAGTCATTCGCACTCAGACACCTGACATTTGACAAAGGGCTAAACGTGTTCATTGGAAGAAAGATAACCTCTTTTTTGCTAGAAAAATTGGCTTTCTACACACTGAAGGCTGAAACTAGACCCATGTCTATCACCATGCATTAAACTAAAATCAAAATAGATCACAGACCTAAATATTAAAATAGAAACACTAAATCTACTGGAATACAAGGAAAGCAGAAATCTTAAAGACATAGGAGTAGGCAAAGAATTCATGAACAAAATGCAAACCAATGGGAAGTACTTCAAAGAATCAACAACTGAGATCTCATCTTATTAAAAAGTTTTTGCACTTCAAAAGAAATCACCAAGTGAAAAGAAAACCCATAGAATAGGAAAGAATTTTAGCCAGCTGCCCTTCAGTTGAATGGTCTTATACCTAGAACGTATAATGAACTGAAAAACATCAAGCCCCACAAATTCATAGACCCAATCTAAAAATGGGCATCTGAGATGAACACGCACTTCTCAGATGAAAAAATACAAATGGCAAATAAATACATGAAGAAATGTTCAATCACCAGTCATTTGAGAAATGCAAATTAAAACAGCATTGAGATTTCATCTCACTCCAGAAAGAATGGCTGCAATCAAGAAATCAACCAATAACAAATGTTGGCAGGGTTGTGGGGGAAAAGGAACACTTCTCCACTGTTGGTGGGAGTGTAAACTAGTGCAACCACTGTGGAAATCAGTGTGGAGATTCCTCAAAAAACTACTATTGGAAGTCTTATTCAATCCAGCTATTCCCCTTCTGGCTATTTTCCCAGAAAAATTGAAAATGTCATGCCACAGTAATATATGTGCACCATGTTTATAGCAGCATAGCTAAATCTTGGAAACAACCAAAATGTCCATCAACTGCAGAATGAATGAAAAAGATATGGTATTTTTATACAATGGAATATTACTCAGCTATAAAGAAGAATGACCTTGAAGCTTTTATAAGTAAATGGAGGCAACTCGGAACCATACTCATAAGTGAAATAAATCAAACTCATATTTATAAATATCAAATTGTTTCTCTAGTGTAAAAAATAATAAAAAACTGAAAGATTAATAAGATCCAAAATGTACAATAGATATTATAGTAATGAAAGGGTACGAAAGTGCTCAAAATGAAGAAAATTGGGATAGGGGAAAGGAGAAAAGGAAGAAATGAAAAGATTATATTTACGTAGGTATACATATCTAAATGTATGTATGTATATGTATGCAAGATAGGTAACTATACTACTATTCTGTTAGTTCATCAAAAAGAATACTTTGCACTGTCATTGTTTGATCATTTTTATGCCTAGATCTTGTAACTCAACAACTACTTCTAAGAAAACAATATGCAATATATTAACTAGTGTTAATTTCTTACTATTTGGGGGGGGGGAATTCTGTGTTATTCCTATCCTTTTTTCTGTTTTTTTTTTTTATTTTAAAGAGACTAAAACAAGAGAGGGCAGAACAGAGCAGATCAGAACAGAACAACATAGGCAACACAGTACTTTACATTAAAACAACCAGACATTAACAGTAGCTATCACATATCTCTTTCTCTGCTATAGTTGAGCATATAGTTTCAAATACAATAATATCAAACATAACAAAATAGTATAAAACCATTCAAAGACTGAAAGAATTACATGGTATTCTGAACCGAATAACAGAATGATCAAAGGGTACTATAATATCTCATTTTTGATAACAAATTTTGTTTATATTATCACACATATTCAAATCCCAATAAGACACAATGTGATAGATAAAACCAATGGTAGTAGAAGAATAGAAGTAGGGTAGCACTTCTAAGAAGGATGATATTAAATCAGCAATAGCTGTCATAATGTTTTGTTTTCTTCAAAACAGCTGTTCATACCATCATGCATGATATAGTCAAACAAAACAGAATGAAACCATTTCAAGTGATGAATAAAAATATTGAAAGGCTTCAAAGCTATGAGATGGGGACTCATGCTTACCATAAAATCTTATATACTCTTATCAACTCTCATACTAAGGAGACTATACGGTATTTACACATGTGAGTCTGGTTTATTTTGCTTATGAGTATGGCCTCAAGTCGTGTCCATTTATTTACAAATATCTCAATGTGATCATTCTTTATAGCTGAGTAGTACTCTATTGTATAAAAATACCACAACTTTTTTATCCATTCCTCAGTTGATGGGCACTTAGGTTGTTTCCAAGATCTGGCTATTACAAATTGTGCTGCTATAAACATGGGTGCACATATACCACTGTGGTATGATGTTTTCAGATCTTCTGGGAATATGCCTAGAAGTGGGATAACTGGGTCAAATGGGACCTCCAAACTCAGCTTTTTGAGGAATCTCCAGACTGACCTCCACAGTGGTTGCACCAGTCTACACTCCCACCAACAGTGCAGAAGAGTTCCTTTTTCCCCACAGCCTCTCCAGCACTTGTTGTTGGTAGTTTTTTCTATTCTGGCCATTCTTTGTGGGGTGAGATGGAATCTCAGTGTGGTTTTAATTTGCATTTCTCTAATGACTAATAATGATGAACATTTTTTCATATATTTATTTGCCATTCATCTGAGAACTGTGTATTCATTTCAGATGCCCATTTTTGGATTGAGTCTTAGAATTTCGAGGGTCTGAGTTTTTTTAATTCTTTATAAGTTCTAGACAGAAGTCCTTTGTCTGAGGGACAATCCATTAAGATTTTTTCCCAATTCATGAGTTTTCTTTTCAATCTGCTGGAAATCTCTTTCAACATGCAGAAACTCTTTAATAAGATATGGTCCCAGTTATTAATTCTGGGAAGTATTTCCCATGCAGTTTGATTCTTATTCATGAATTCTCTACCTACCCCTATATCTTTGAGATTTTTACCTACTTTGTCTTCCAACAGATTTACTGTTTCTGTTTTAATATTTAGATCTCTGATCCATTTAGATTTTAGTTTAGTACATGGTGATAGGCATGGGTCTAGTTTTAGTCTTCTGCATATGGGTAGCCAATTATTCCTGCACCATTTGTTGAAGAGACTGTCATTCTTCCAGCCAACATGTTTGGCCCCTTTATCAAAGATAAGGTGGCTGTGTGACTTTGTGGTTCTGTTTTGTTTTTTAAAATAAATTTTTAACACATTAGGATGTGTCCAAATCAAGTATAATTAATTGTTACAGAAGTGATAAAATTAATCATTTGTATTTGAATGAATAAGAATACACGTTATAATCTCTGTGGCAAACACTAAAGAAATAATGAGAGCGTACATAACTAAAATAAAGTTAAATATTTGATTAATTCAAAGGAAAGCAGGAAATGAGAAAAAGGAACATATAAAACAAGTGGATCAAGTAGAAATAAATAATAAGATGGTAGATATAAACCCAAATATACCAGTAATTACATCAAATATAAATGGATTAAATGTGTATGTCTACAAATAAATATATCCTAACTAAAAATAACCTTAGCATGATGCCAGGCATATGCCAGCCCCAAAAGGAAATTGGGGGTGAAAGCTGTAATTAACAGAATCAGTGGTTTCTTAAAGATCCAAGATACAAGCTCTTTGGAGAATGTACAATAAGGGACATGATAATTTCATAATTCTATCAGTTACTGGCACACAGAATGAACATTAACAATTTTTTCCATGGGAATAATATGAGTTAAAACCAAATACCTCATGCTTTGCTCTTTTCTTCATTCCTTTTATTAATACATGTTAATATACCAATATAATTTAAACTGCATTCAAGCACCTGACTTATACATAATAACAATTTAGAAAATGTTTTTCACCTCATGGTGACCAGTTACATATTTTAATTACTTCAAAATAAAGACTTTTCCTTTTCTATTTAACTATATTTTGAAGCACTTGTAGGCAAAAATGGTGATAGCTTGGAGCAAATATTACTTTTATTTCAGGTAGTTGAGGCCTATTTTACAAACCAGCATCAGTGCTTCAAAGGTTACCCACATGAACTGCCAACAACCTTTCCTCATTCCACTTATAACTTTAATTACAAAAAGTTTCTGTTTTTCTTCAGGAAATTTTAGATTTAAATGAAAGTTTAAGAAAAGAGTAAGATTTTATTTTTATTTGAAAAACCTTACAGAAAATTGCATGACTAGATCCGCAAGGAACTGCCTGGAGATCGGCATCTGGGCCAGGTCTGTTTGGGCCCATAGCCCCGCCCTTCACCCCCAGGAAGTCTCCCAGAAAGCAGCATCTCAGGCTTTCTCTTTGGGACCCAAAACTCTTGGACCCGCAGAGTGGCCCGGGCTGTTTGGATTGGGAATATTGTGGAGACTGGCATCTTGGCCAGGTCTGTTTGGGACCAGGAACTTTTCAGAAACCAACATTCTGGCCTGACTCTTTGGGACCTGTAGGCCCTTCACTCGCAGGGAACCTCCTGGAGACCTGCCTGGGACAAGGCACGGAGGCCTGGCCTGCCTGAGAT
>PVJX010036490.1:0-17584 GCA_004027295.1 Dolichotis patagonum
CAGAGTGAGCCAAGTAGAACAAATATAATGATGGCGTAAGAAAAGGGAAATACAGATAAAGTCTACCTTTGAAGGGTAGAGTAGGGTTGAGAAAAAGTAACAGGATAGAATCAGTGCAGGTCTTCAGTCATTCATTCATGCATTCAACAAACATCTATGTATCAGATACTATACCAGGCACTGGAGATACAACATCTGTCAGGACAGAACATTTCCCTGCCTTCAAGATCTCATAATCTGCAATGTTTTTGGAATTGCCCTAAAATTGGGCCTATTGAGTCTTCATTTGAGCAGATTTTTTAAAAAATGAGAATTTGACTATAGCCCAAAGTATCTATACAGTGCTCGGGGAGAAAAAGAAAGGAAGGATTGTGCAGACAGATTGAAAAAATGGAATAGTCTGTACCAAGACATGCTGGACTGGAATTCAATCAAGAAGCAATCAGATAGTCATCATCACATGATACAGTCGCAAGGCAAAGGAGACTTCTGTTTTGAATAAAGTACAAATAAATATATAACCCCTCCTCTGGTGGGAAGGACAAAAGAAATGGCTGTGCTTGTTGTGGGAGGGGAATTTTCTGTTAAAAGTACATCTGAAGACATTACAAAATTTACTTACAAATTCACATTTGTCCACCCACTTTTGATTTTTGGTGTCTGCAAGCTGCTGTGAAATAGGTTTTGGCAGAAGCAAAATAGCTGTGATTATATAACTCTATCAACAACTATGATAAAGCAAAAGGTTGCTAATGGCCACAAAGACACACATATGCACACAACATACAGCTTTAATGTCTCTTTTTCTTTCTTTCTTTCTTTCTTTCTTTCTTTCTTTCTTTCTTTCTTTCTTTCTTTCTTCTTTCTTTCTTTCTTTCTTCTTTCTTTCTTTCTTTCTTTCTTTCTTCTTTCTTTCTTCTTTTTCTTTCTTTCTTTCTTTCTTTCTTTCTTTCTTTCTTTCTTTCTTTCTTTCTTTCAATTTAAACAGAAAAGCACGCAGTGGAGCTCAAGATCAATTCTACATCACAGAGAGAAATTAATATGGAGGACATACGTATGCTACCTGAATGGCCCTATCTTGTACATCTTTGGTTACTGGAGATACTATCTTGGTATGGCCCCAACCCAGCCTCATCATAAGTACTGTTCTAGATTAGTTTGGCTGAATTCTGGAGTTTTCTAAATTGTCTGCCTTTCTTCTGCTTTTGTTTACCTCTATCATGGAAGGCTGGTGATACTGCTCTTTTAGCCTTAGTCACACACCTATTTATTTAATGAGTCTTCTGACTCATGTAGTCAATGTAAATCTCAGTCCAAAAACCCAGCTTTGAATGCAATTTTAAACCAACATGGGAGTAACTCTGAGCCTCTCAGCCTAAAGTTGGGAGGAAATTAAAGTTCAGTCCATGCTAGGGACCCTTCTTTAAAGAATTGCCAACTGACCAACACCTCCTTTCACTAATTATGAGTCTCATTTTAGGGCAATGAGGGCCATTCCTTGCTGAGAGGCTCAGGGCTGCCTCAGGGAGGGCCCCACTGCTCCACAGGCCCAGCAATCTCTCCCAGTTTTCCCTCCATGCCACTAGGAGCAGGAAGAATTCCCTTCCTTTCTCTTGAGTTTCTCTGAGATACCTGCTTGCATCTGTCTTCTAGGGTATATAGCAAGTGCTTACAAATGAGCTTAGGTTTTTGAAAACAACAGCTTTCCTTTCTGCTACAGACTTTCTCTGGGCAGCAAGTGCAGAGGATGCCAGTGTATGAAATTCACTTTCCCCTGAACTGAGCTCTTGAGGCAGCAGTGACAGCAAATTGGGAGAAAAGAGGGTGGTAACGTAACCATGAACACGTGCTCTAAAGGTAGAAACAACCCAATGTCTGACAACTCACGAATGGTTAAATAAGAAGTGGTATCTCTACTGTGGGGAACCACTCAGTCTTCTTCAAAGCTCAGGAGCATCTAAGGGTACCTGATAACCCAGCTTGTCTAGCGCAGGTGCACAGTGGGATACAGTTACATAACCATGACTTAGCACAAGTACGCATGTGCTGCTCATGGCACTATGTAAGAATGTGAAGATGAGATAAGAACCTGTGTAAGAATTATACAATAAAGATGTAGGTGGCTGTCTTACACTCTTGCTCTTCTGTTCAGCTCTGCTCCATGATGCCTGCTGTTGCTGCTGTCTTGCAGATGTGCATTCTTTAACCTTGGGGCTTCGCCTGCAAAAATTTATCTTGGGCTCCCTGAGTGGGCTAACATCTAGAAAATATAGGTAGGGTATTCATCCAGGGAAAGGAATAAAGTACTGATAAGTGCTGAAAAATGGATAAATCTTGAAACCATTCTGCTAAGTGAAAGAAACTGGGCACAACTAAATATAATGTTTAGAAGAGTCAAATCTATAAGAGTCAAATCTTTTATCTAGAGATAAAAAGTACATTGGTGGTTGTCTAGGACCTAGAGGTTGAGAGAGGTTGGATAATGACTGCTAAAAGATAAGAGCTTTCTTTTCTAATACAGGATGGTTACCTAACTCATTGAATATACTAAAAACATTGAATTGTACAGTTTTTGAATTATATTTAAATAAATGTTATTTTAAAAAGTATTGAGATGTAATTTCCTGATCTTTTTATTCTACTAAGTCACATGTTTCATGAATATTACTGCTTCTTCATCAAGAATTTCTGATAACTGGCTACTCTTCCAACCACATCACTATTTTGATGTAAAGCAATTTTTTTTTGAAGTATTTCTCATAGCAAATGGACGACTAGTTTTCCACTTAGGTTTACAAGAGAAAGGAAAGTATGATCATTTTGACTTATTTCCAAAGAACTTATTCTGAATGTTCAAGAGAAAACTTGATTTCAGTAAATTTTTGTGACTTTGCTAATATCCATGGAACAATGACTCATGCAGTTGGAAGAGATCCTAGAAAAAAATCTAACACAGTGGGTTGCAAATGTGTCCAGTAGACTCTGGAGTTGAAAAGCAGGGGCCTCAGGAACAACTTTAGAATGGAAATTTAGCAGCAATAATTTAGACAGGAGGGGCTTCTTCCTCAATCAAAACAACCCCAATTATATCTGATGAATATCTTGAGCTTCAGCAAGGATTTATTCAAAACCCAGCAATTCAACTTTCAGTTCTACCAAAAAAGAAAATGAAGCCTAATGACTTACCACACCAGCACATCGGTTTAGTGCTAGAACAGGACCCAGAACCTAGATTCCTCAGACGGGGCAGGGTGATAAGGTTATTTAATCCAGTGACTATCTAAAGCTGTATTTCTCATGACTATATGACTCCTGCCCAGTGAAGTCAAGAGAGGGTGTGGAAGACAAGCATATGGATTCCAAGGCAAATTGCCTGTGTTTGAATCCTGCTCCACCAACAATCAGCTGTATGATGTTGTGCAAGAAACAGCTCTGTCAACTTTGGCTCCCTCATCTGTAAAGTGGAACAATGACAGTCCCAACCCCAAGTGATTAAATGGGATGATGCCTAGTGTCTGGCATAGAATAGAGGCTTGATTAATCATTGCCATTGCTAATGGCCCCATTACTGTCTGGCCCCAAGTTCCCTGGCTGAGATGCTGTGCTCCTGAGAAGTTCTCATTTCCTCAGACAAAATTGAAGGATGTTAATTTCACATGCCTGCTCTTAAGCAATGCGACTCCTCCTATTCTGTAGTACTGAAGCTGCTCAGTAATTGAATTTTCCATTTGTTTCTGTTTAACTTCACCTACTTTTCTGGGTCACTTATTAGATTGTTGTGTTACTTTTCAGTCCACAGTGGAAAGGGTAAGATCAAGTCTGTCTGATGGCCTGGTCCTATTAAGAATCTCCACTCCGTTCTGAAGTTCTGAAGCTGGATCATGGGTAAGAAGGGTGTGATCAGGCAGATGGTACTAAAAAGCCCTTTGTTTTATCTATCCCTTCTGTTACAGCTTGCCCATCACTCTTCTTTTTATTTATATTTTGATCTTCCCTGCTTTATTTGCCAAATAAAGCCTGGGATTTCCTCTTCTCAACTTCAGCATGTAGCTATTTCACTATAGCTCTAAGCTTAATGACAGTAACTTCCTAGGAAAGTATAAACAATGCCACCTGAACTGCCCACAGGAATTTTTGTTTTACATCCAAAGTTAAGCAATTTACCTACTAAATTGTTCACTGCTTCTCAGCTTTGATCACTCTTCAGTGCTAATAGCCCCCAAATACTTTAATTTATAAATAGCTTGTCTGCTTTTCTTTTGGAAAATAGAAAAAAATCATCTATTCTAACAAGATAAATATAGAGTGTGGTGGATCATCTTCCTTGTCAACTTGATTAGCTTGAGAGATTTTTGTGACAAAACACACCCTTCTGGATGTGTTGGGGTGGAGTGATGTTGGGCACTGTATTGATCCCTAACTCCCTTCCTTTGAGGAGCTCTTCCTCTGTGCTCTGCTTTCCAGCTGCTACAAAGTGAGCACATTTGCTGTACCAGGCCCTTTCACTTCACTTTGCTTGTCACCTGAGACTCAGCCAAACATGAACCCAAACCCCTGAAACCATGAGCTGAGTAAACCTCTTAAAGGTTGTGGGTGTCAGGTATTTTGTCCTGGCAGTGGGAAACTGACCAATATATGCGGCCAATGTTCTAATGTGAATTCCATAAACCCATCGCACGCACAGAATTCAACTGAGTTTTTAAAAAATAAAAATACAGGTGAATCAATCTTCATCATTTTGTTAATGAGTTTTTCATTAGTTTCTTATACCACTGAAAGTGTGTTTATTAAACAGTTTAATACATTGCTTTCTTAACAAAAGGAGCACCAACTAGTTTCTATAACATCTTGATCGCTGACCATGTTAGCTTTACAGAAAGCTAGGTTCAAAGGAATCATAAGGAACAGGCTGTTAAATTCTTATTTTAAAGACTGGAAAAATGAGATCCAGAGAGAATAAAACTGAGCCAAGATCATATAGCCTTGAGAACAATGCTGGCACTAAAGCCTTTATGTCTCATTTGAGTCTTAGCAGATCTCATATGTAGCCTGAGGCTGGGCTGTCATAATTGACTGGATGCTTTTTAAAAACAACAGTTTGGGAACAAGACGGTGGCTGATTAAGGCTCTCTAGCAACTGTGTCCTCACAGACACACCAAGTTGAAGAGATACTTACACACCAAACTATCTTCCTAAGAGCTAAGAAAATCAGATGAGTGATCACAGTGGATCTTTATAGAATAATGAAGCAAAAGGTTTTGAAGAGGGCAGGGAAGAGTTGCCCCATTACTCCTCTACCAGTCTAAGCAGCCCATCTTAGAGACAGACATCTGCTTGAGGGAGGGAGAGAAGGAGTTAATTTCAGTTCCAGGATTTGAAGCCTAGTATTAGGCCCACTATAGTGAAACATAATTCTGCACATGTTATTGGTCACTGAGGCCAAATGACCAAATTTCTGCCCTAGGCTGCTGATAGCCCCTGTGAACCCCTCTCTGACCTCCAGTGGCAGAGCAGAGAAGAGGACAGGATGCCACACACCTGGGGAGCAGGACAAGAAAGCTAGCACAGGGCTTCATCTTGAAGCCTCATTCGAAGTCCAGTTGGTGAGACTCAATACCTAGTAGAAACTGAGGACCCTGTACAGACTCCAGCTCATAGACAGAAGATGTCCAAATGAATCCCACATTAGATGGACATGTGTCCCTGTGAGACAGACTCAAGTTTCTGTCTGTATCATTTCCAGTCTCATCATAGCTTGGGAGCATACCCACCCTCCTGAGACTTGTAGGTCCCCAGAGTTGTGAGACTCAGGTGAGACCCAGCTAAGCACCAGTCTTAGTGGCCAATAGACTGTCTTCATCACCCATCTCCTAACCTCACCTAGTGCACCTATTACCAGGCCAGTGTTCACTGACTGGGGTCCAGCATTGGGCAGGGGTTTGAGTCCCAGGATATGAGCTTTTATTTTGGCTTTTATCACTGTCAGTTGTAGCATGGACCTCAGGGCACCCCTGAGATCATGCAGGTCCTTGTGGCTGTGAGTCTCAGGTATCACCCAGCTAAGCAGCAGCTATGTATGCAAACATCTGCCTTCATCAGCACTACATCAACCTCAGGCAACACAGCATGGTATAAGATCCAGCTCACTGTGGGAGGACAGGGTAGTAAGACTTTGTACTGAGTGCTGGCTAGTGAGCCTCAACATTGGGTGAACCCTAATGGCTCATAAGCCCAGACCTGCCAGTGGATCCATGCCTCTGGAATCACTACAGTTCTGTGAGAAGACCTGAAACTCCTGTTGGTGTAGAAATCAGTTGGAAACTACATAGCATTACGTGTGGCTGGTTATAGTGGTTTTGGGTCATGAGTCCACTCCACTAATAGGCAGCCCATAGCAGTGTGTGTCTTAGTTTGACTTCAGTGCCCTTTTGGTCTTAGAATGTGTGATTAAAGTAGACTGTTAACTTGATTGGCTTGGGAGCCATACAGGAGATTAGTTACCACATTTCTGAGAGTATGTGTGTGGGTCATGGAGGCTTGGGATTGAGGACTATGTTTGGTCCATGGACCCTTTCTTTCTAGCACTGTTCCCTTGCTCTGCTTCCTTCTGTAATGATGCTTCTGTCTTAGAGGCAGGCAATTATGAATTGAGTCCCCTGAAACAATGAGTCAAATTAAACCTCTCCATTAAGTTGTAGGTGCTGGGTATTGAATCTCAGCAACATGAAAGGTAAATAATACAGCAAGCTATTGGCTCAGAGTGGGACTCAGTTGAGCAGCACTGGTGGATACAGGCATGACATAAGATCCTAGTCTCTCCACAGTGGCTCAGCTCAAAGCTGGAGTTTCACAGTGCCTAGCATACCAGTAATTGTGGCTGAAGTATCTAAGTCAGTGATGACGAAACTTTCTGAACTTTCTATGATACTAAATAGCAATACACGTGCAATAGGTTTGTCACCACTGATAGATCTACCCCAGCCCCCAAAACAAGATTGTGGGGAAAGACTACTCTTTGTAGGTACTCTTCTAGTTGTCTCTGAACAATGTACCAACAATGCATTTGTGACAAACGGGCCAAGATTGCCCTCTAGTCCTAAAACAGTAATAATACACCAACAGGAGATTCACCAAAAACCTAGGCCTGGGTACAATCTAATGCTGATGTAATGAAAGTGACTGTAAGTTCAGAGAAGTTGTTAAGCAGTCTCCTTATATTTCTGGAAAGGTGCCACAAACAAAGCCAATTAGGAAGATAGGAATAAATACCTAATTCTTCAATTCCCAAATAAAGTCTTACTATAGACAGTATGTGACTTGTTTTCTACTTTGTTGTATTTCTTTTTTTCTTTTTCTTCCTCTTTTATAGTGTTCTTTTTTAGTTATATGATCGATTGTAGTAGGAATGATGGTATGCAAATGAAGAATTATTTATTATATTTTCTCTTATTCTTTATTTCTATTATTATCTTTATGATCCTGTTAAATTGCCACCTTTTCAGAATAATCAAATAATCATTTATTATCATCAGAAAATGTTTTTTGTAAACTCCATAGGACCCACAAAACAAAAATCTATAATAGATAGTTGGAAAATAAAAAGTAAGAAATCAAAATGTACTATTTCAGGCTTTATCTATCAATAATTACCTCAAATATAAATGAAGTAAATTCTTAAATTAATAGATATAGAGTAACAGAATGGATAAAAGCAACAAGACCCAACAACATATCCTTACAAGAAACTCACTTTACCTCTAAGGATACAGAGACACTGAAGGTGAAAGGATGAAATAAAGTATTCCTTTGAAATGAAATTTTAGAAATACAGGAGTGGCTATATTTACATCCAATAAAATAAACTTTAAATCAAAGGCAGTGGCCTGGGGATGTAACTCAGTGGTAGAGCACTTGCCTAGCACTTGGGAGACCCTGGGTTCAATCCCAATCACCATAAAAGTGAAACAAAGAAACAAACAGAAAAGAAGAACAGGCAGACAGATAGAAATCAAAAGCAGAGTCAAGGAAGGTCATTATATAATAAAAAAAGAGGTCAATTCAACATGAAGATTTCTAAATATGAGGTAACCAGCTTGGGTCCAGGAAGTGGCCAGCCCTGACCCTGTGAGCACTTCAGGCACCATCAAGGACACTTTCTGCTAGTATCCAGCTCAGCCTGGGAGAAGCAGCAGCCAACGCCACCCTCACATCCATGCTGACCACCATCAGGAAGCTCCCTGCAGTTAGCCAGCATGGGCTGGGAAAAGCAACAGCCAGCCCCACACCAGTACACCAAACGGCCACCATCGTACACCTGTAGCCAGCACTGGCCAAGAGACCCATCCAGTCATTCTTTGGAGAAATTGCAGCCAACGTGGGAAGTGCCTGGGACCCCATTATCCACTTGTCTGGAAGAAACCCAAGACAAAGAAGCAAAAGGCAGTCTCTGGCCTCCAACCCATGCTGAACAAGTCCAGGAAATGTAAATACAGAAGATATTGTAGTCACACATCTGAAGTTTCTGAAATGATGGCAACTGAAGTAAAGAAACAATTTTATGAGGCTATAAAATAAATTAGAATATAAATACTATCTCCAGTAAAAGAAGAAATGAAAAACATAATAAAAGAATTGCTAAGCACCTCTAAAGAAGACATAGATAAAAAAAATAGAGAAGTGTAGAAAAATGAGGGAAACCGTGAATGAACAATATGAGAAAGATTTAGAATGCATGAAACAGATTCAAAGAGATATCCAGGAAATTAAAAACTCCATTGAAATCTGTCAATACCACTTGAAAGAAACAAGATAAACTTTCAGACCTTGAAGACAGGTTTGCAGCTAGCAATCATGAAAGGAAATATCTCTTAAAAATAACAAGGAACCAGGAAATAATTGAAGGGCTACAAGATGATCCAAAGAGACATAATTTAATAGTGATAGGTGTCAGTAAAAAAGCAGGGGTCAACATGAATGACATTAAAAAACTATTTACAGAAGTAATAAAAGCAAGCTTCCCAAAACATGGAACAAATTACGTGACATACAGGTAAGTAAAACATATAGAACTCCAGTTAATCAAAATAAATCTATATCTAGACATAATAATCAAGATCCCAGAAATTCATCACAAGAACAGAATATTAAATACTGTTAGAGAAAAGAAACAGTTCACCTATAAAGGAAAACCCATTAGAATCATGACAGATTTCTCAACACAAACCATCAAGTCAAGAGGAAGCTGAAGTGAAGTGTTTCAAGTCCTGAAAGAAAACAACTCCTAACCCAGATTGATATACCTTGCAAAACTGTCATTCAAAATTAACACAGAAACAAGATACTTCCATGACAAAGAACAACTGAAGGAATTCATGCTCACCAAACCAATCCTATGAAGAATACTGAAGGGCATTCTAGAGAGAGATAAAAATGATCACATTTCCAGGAACACCAGCAGAGGGGGATGGAAAAGTGAGGCAAGCAATTGAATAGAGGGAAAAAGTAGGCAACCAATGGCAGGAAAATAGCAAGGCAGAGATGAATCAGTGATATTGACCATAACCATTAATGTAGATGGCTTCAATTCACCAATAAGAAGAAACACAGGCAGAGTGGATCAGGAAACAGGATCCATCAATTTGCTTTACATAAGAAACACATTTAACTCAAAAGGAAATTCATACACTAAAAGTCAAAGGAGAGAAAACAATGCTCTGTGTGACAGGGAGCCAGAAAAAAATAGGGGTAGCTTGCCAATGAACTGCAGAATCAATAAGAAAGATGGCATTTTTATACAATGGGACATCTACTCAGCTATAAAAAAGATAACCTCAAGGCTCTTGCAGGTAAATGGATACAACTTGAGATCATGCTCATGGGTGAAATGGTTCAGAGTCACATGGGTATATATTGTGTTGTCTACCTAGTATAAAAAACTAAAGGAGTTAGTGGGATGCAAAATACATAATAGATATTGTGAAAGTGAAAGGGGAGAACATGTCTAATGGGGAAGGTAGTGGCTATTGTTAATCTATTATCTTGTTTTGAAGTCCTGTATTATTTTAATTGTTTAATCTGTTTCATTTTGTTCAATTTCATTATATTTGATGACATGGGCAGCTTTTTCAAAGATAATGAAATCTATTATGGTAGCCATTATTGATTTCTTATTATCTTGTTTTGAAGCCCTGTATTACTTTCATTGTTTTGTTTTGATTGATTTCATTCTATTTTGTTTTGTTTGATTTTATTATGTCTAATAGTATAGGCAGCTACTTTGAAGATAATGAGAAGCATTATGGTAGCCATTGTTGATTTCCTACTATCTTCTTTTGAAGTTCTGTATTGCATTCATTGTTTTGTTTTGATTGTTTTATTCTGTTCTGTTTTGTTTGATTTTATTATGTCTGATGATATGGAAAGTTATTTTGAAGATAACAAGAGGCATTATGGTAACCATTGTTGATTTCCTTTTATTTTGTTTAGAAGTCCTCTATCACATTCATTGTTTTATTTTGATTGACTATATTCTGTTTCATTTCTTTTGGTTTTATTCTCTTCAAAATAAAAAAAGAGAAAATTTCTAAATATATATGGACCTGATATCCAAGCATCCAAATACATAATGCAAATTTAGTAGATCTAAAGGGATGGATAAGAAGAAGCTGGGAAGATGACAGATCAACAGGCAGCAAAGTAAAGAGCCTTTCTGAGAGAAACAGCTCAGATGCTGGAATAAAACATCCTGGATAAGACTAGATGGAAGGAGATGGATCCTCTCAACCCAGGAAGAAACTAAAGGGGAAAAAAAAGGAAAAGAAAAAAAAGAAAAAGAAAAACATGGACAGAAGGTTGTAGCTAGACATGCTCTTACCGGAGCCAGTCTCATTGTAAACAAAACATCACTGGACTCCAAAGATGTGTGCTTGTGGTGAAGTTGGGGGTTGATGGTCTCAGTGGGAGGACATGGTTGCAGAGGGGAGTGGCAAAATGGAGAACAGCACTGGCTCAGAGATCTGTACTTGCTTGTGGTGAGTGCAAGGGACTTGGTCCTCCTGTGGGAGTGGTAAACTGGCAGGGCAACATTTTGGAGTCAGGCAGGATAAATCCAGAACCAGAACTGAAACAGCTTCAGTCAGCCTCTCCTAGTGCAGAGCAGGTTGGTGAGAATTCTTGGGCTGAGTCCCACTCCTGTGCGTGATCCAGTAGCCAATGATAAGGTTTCCCTGAAGCTATCCCTAACTGGTCCTGTCTGCACAGCACACACTAACATGGTGAAGACTCCCAGTGGTTGACCAGCTCAGAAGGGAAGGGCCAGCCTGTCCCACCCCTGCTTGTACTTCAGTGGACATTAGCAGACTAGAGGAGGGCAGCAATCCCTAGTCAGCACACTTCAGAGTAATCGTAGCCAACATAGGAAGTGCCAGGGACCCCCATTATCCACTTGTGTGGGAGAAACCAGAAACATGACAAGAGGGAAAAATAAAAGGAAGTCTCCAGCCTCCAATCCAGGCAGTACTGGTCCAGGAGAGTTAAACACAGAAGAGATTGGGGATTGCACACCTGTGGTTCCTAAAAAAGCAGCATCTGACATAAAGAATTATCTTTGTGACATTATAAAAGAATTCAGAGCAGAAATACTAGTACAAGTAAAGGAAGATATAAGAAAAATAATAAAAGAAATGCTAAGTACCTCTCGAGAAGACACAGAAGAATGGAAGAGCATAGATAAAGGAGAGACACCTATGAAGAATATAAAAAAAATTTAGAAGACATGAAACAGATTCAAATGGATTACCAGGAAATTAAAAACTCCATTGAAATCTGGCAAAACTGCTTGAAAGAAACTAAAGATAGATTGTCAAACACTGAAGACAGATTTTCAGCTTGCAATTGTGAAAGGAAAGATCTCTTAAAAATAACAAGGAACCAGGAAGTAAAAATACAAAGGCTACCAGATGACAAAAAGAAGTATAATTTAAGAATTAAAAACATGAGTGAAAAAGCAGGAGTAAACAAAAATGAAATGCAAGGAGTATTTACAGAAATAATTAAAGAAAACTTTCCAGGCATAGGAAAAGGAAATGATATTCAGATAAGTGAGGCATACAGAATTCCAGCCAGCTACAACCAAAATAGATCTACACCCAAACATGTAATAATCAAGATCCAAGACTTTCAACACAAGAACAGAATATTAAAAGCCGTCAGAGAAAAGAAACAGATCACCCATAAAGGAAAACCCATCAGAATCATGACAGTTCTCGCACAAACCATCAAATAAAGAAAAGCTTGGAGTGAAGTAATCCAAGCCCTGAAAGAAAAAAACCTCCAACCCAGATTGAAGTATCCTGCAAAACTATCTTTCAAAATTAATGAAGAAACAAGATACTTCCATGACAAAGAAGAAATGAGGGAGTTCATGACCACCAATCCAACCCTACAAAAAATACTGAAGGACATTCCAGAGAGACAGAAAAAAAGACCGTGGTGTGACAGAGGGGGCTCACTGAATGGGGCAGACAGTGGAATGAAGGGGAAAAGTAGACAACCGAAGACAGAAAAATAGTATGGCAGAGATGAGGCAGAGAAGGTTGGCCATAATTGCTAACATGGATGGCCTTGATACACTAATAAAAAGAAACAGGCAAGTGGATCAGGAGATAGGGTCCATCAAGATGCTTTATATAAGAAATATATTTAACCCAAAAGAAAGTTTATGGACTGAAAGTCAAAGATGAGACTATAACGCTCTATGTGACAGGGAACCAGAAAAAAGTGGGGGTAGCCCACCCATCAGCTGCAGAGTGATTGGGAAGACATAACACTTTTATACATTGCAGAACTACCCATGTTTAAGGAAGGAAAACCTTGAGGCTTTTGTAGGTAAATGGACACAACTTGAGACCAAGCTCAGGAGTAAAAAGGTTCAGAACCACTTAGGTAGATAGCAGGTTGCCTCCCTAATTTAAAAACTAAAGGAGTTAGTGGGATACAAAATGTACAATGTACCCTGGGAAAGTGAAAGGGGAGGAATAGTCTAAATAGGGAAGGCAGAGGACATTGGTAATCTTGTATCATGATTTGAAACCCATATTGCTTTCATTGCTCTGTTTAATGTGGTTATATTCTGTTCCAGTTTGTCTACAGGTACTAGATTTGAGAGCATAGACAGCTATTCCAACGATAACAGGATATATTACAGTAACCATTTTTAATTTCCTATTAACTTAATCTGAAACCCTGTATTGCCTTCACTGCCTTGTTTTGACTGATTTTATTTGAATTTGTTTTGTTTGATTGCTGTCTTGTCTTGACTGATTTTACTTGAATCTGTTATATTTGATAGTATCAAGTCTGAGAGTATAGGCAACTACTCTGAAGACAATAAGATTCACTATGATACCCATTCTGGTTTGACTATTACCCTCTTTTGAAGTCCTATAATGTGTCCAATATTTTGTTTTTATTGATTTTGTTCCATACTTCTATGTTCAATTTTATTGTACCTGGTGATATGGGAAATTATATTGAAGAGACATCATGGTAAACATTGTAGATCACTTTGTATTGTGGTTTTAAATCATGTACTATGTCCATCCTTTTGTTTTGAATGACCCAATGTTTTTTCTCATTTGGTTTTATTCTTTTCAAAATAAAAATTAAAAATAAGAAAATAAAAGAACAGATAGACTTCAATAAAATAATAGGACTTTAATTCCCCACTTTCAATAATAAACAGATCATCAAACAAAAATTCACCAAAAAAAGTTGAGTAACATTGCTTACTAAAGCAGTGGCGGTAAACCTTTTAGAGCTTTCTATAATAACAAACAGCTCCCTGTAGCACATGTGGCATATGTTCACCACCACTAACCTGGGTGAAAACAACCTAATAGATATGTATTATAAAACACTCATTCTATCCAACAGGTGCCTCATACTCATTTTTTTCATCAGCACATGGAACATTCACCACCATAGACCATATTGTTTATAGGTCATAAAATAAGTTTCAACAAGCTAAAAATACAATTAGTATATTTTATGACAATAATGCAATACTGATAGAAATCAGTAACAAGAAAAACTTAGGGAATTATAAATACATGCAAATGAAACAACTTACAAACAAGCAGTGAATAGGTGAAGAAATCAAGAAAAATATTTTAAAATGTCTCCAACAAATAAAAATGGAGATATCACATGCCAAAAAGGGTACAACAAAATCCAAGAGGAACGTTTATAGTAAACAATGCTCACATCAAAACATTAGAAAGATCCTGAATAAACAACCTATTGATGATGGATTTCAAAGAATTAAAAAAAACAAAACAAACCAAAAAACCCCAAAAAACTAGTAGAAGGAAAGAAGTAATAAAGATCAGAGAAGAAATGTGGAATCTAGAAAAATAATGAAATCTTGTTTGTGGCAACATGGATGGAACTGGGGATCATTATTTTAAATGACATAAGGCACAAAAGGACAAGCACTATATGATTTTATGCTTATGTGGAATCTAAAAAATGGATCTAGTGGAAAACTAAGAATAAAATAATTATGAGAAGGTGGGAAGAGCAAGAATGTGCCATGAAAAGTTGATTGGAGGGTATTAAATTACAGTTTGTAAGGAGCAAGAAGTTCTTATGTGTTATCGCACAGTAGGGTGACTGTAGATAACAAGTTACTACACATTTCAAAAACTAGAAGAAGCAATTTTGAGTGTTCGTCATAAAGAAGTGATCAGTGTTTGAGGAGACAAACATATTTAGCCTGATACATACATCACACAAGATATTGGAATATTATAGGCATCCAATTAATATGTACATTTTTAATGCTTTTTAATGTATCAATTAAAATATTTTCACAAAGCAATAAGTGAGCAGATGCCCTAGAAAAAATCGGCATACTCTGAGTTATAACTTGTCTGAGTTGGACTTAGGGAATCTATGTTAAAAAATACCCAAAAAGACTGTGTTGCATTCTTAATTTTAAGAGCAGCTAGCTTTTCTGGAATGCTATCTAGGCTGTAACCCAGTTCAATTATGGTTCATGAAGCTAAAACAAAGCACAGATTATATAAACTTTACTATGCTCAGTTTTCATGGACGGACAGAAGGCATAGGCTAAATTGCTTTACTCAAACTCAAATTGAAAGACTAAGAAAAATGCTTGGGTAGTATGAAGCCAAAAAGAAAAACAAAAAAAGAAGAAAGAGGAGGAAGAGGAGGAGGAGGAGGAGGAGAAGGAGAAGGAGCAGGACGAGGAGGAGGAGCAGGAGGAGGAGGAGGAGCAGGAGGAGGAGGAGGAGGAGGAGAAGGAGAAGGAGAACGAGAAGGAGAAGGAGAAGGAGAAGATTAATATCTAGATTACAAGAGTTTTGATGGGATTTATCTGGGACCTCAGCATAGAAGACAAAGCAGTGGGCTAGCGTGAGAATTGTTTGAAGTGAGCACTACACTTTCCAGGGTCTAAAATCTAGTAAGAACGTCAAAGTCTTAACAGTTTGTCTTGTTTAGAGCTCCAGGTATGACTGCCTTAAATTTGCCTGTCTTTGATCCCTTCCCTCATTTTCTCTTTCTCTTGTTTCTTTCAAAATAAAATGAGCTCCACAGCTGGAGTGAGAGCTCTGTTAATCCCATTTTAGGTGCCAATGACATTCTTGTTCTGACTGCACTTATCCAGACTACAGATTAGAAGCTATGAGTCACATTACAAATGGTGGGTGGTGTAATGTTTTACTGTCATCCATCGAATTTCTGAACAGGGTAAAATGTTGTCAGTTGGTACCATTGAAAATTAACACTGAAGATCTTGCAAAGTGTGACAATCCCAAATATAAGGATGATTGGAAGGTGGGTGGTGTTAGAGGGATAATCCCTAAAACATCAAAAAGACAATTGTATCATTACACCCTCTTTACAGAGTGTTTCAATAGGGAACTGGAAGAGCACATGAGGAAAATTTTGGAGTATTCAATGTTGCTTTAAAGTATTCAATTGATTAAATCTAAAATAGTGGATTGGTGAAAAAACTACAATAACTTTGTGTTTCTGCTTCTTATGTATAATTTCCATTAACATACGACTATCTGTACAACAGAAAGATGAATGCATGTCACAAAAAATTCACACATTTGTAGTAAAGCTAGATGTTTTCCAATAGTTAAAAAATGTTAAAGTTTTTCCCTTCACTATTAAACAGGTAGTGAAAATAGCATTGGCATAGAAGAGACCCATAAACCTATTTCTCACCAGTTACAAAACTCAAAATTGATTAAAGACTTAAATGTAGAACATGAAACTATAAAACTAGTGGAAAACTGGGAAGTACTCCCTAATTCAAAAGTGGATTCAGGGCCTTTGAGAATCTGAGTATCTCATCAAAAAAGAGGCAATATTGACTTATTATTCAGCAATTTTTCCTCCTCCTATTGAAGTCTTTATATGAAAAGGGAAAGAACTTAAAGTTTTTGAAATTCTGTCAAATGTTTGTTTATAAAACAATGAGGAATTTTTGATAGCACAAGTTGGATTTTTTCCTGACTTTATTTTTAAGTAATATATTATATTTCTTCATTTTACAACAAGCTCAGCTAATGTTCACATTGACCAGATGTCTAATAGTCTTTGAACCCTGCAATACAGTCCACAATCAGCTTTGAAGGCAAGACTGTTGATATCATTATTTTCTTTCATGAAGGTATTAAAATGACAGATGATAAATAATTAAATTGCAGGAGACCCATTTGACCCAGCTATTCTGCTTCTAGGCATATTCCTAGAAAAACTGAAAACATCATACCACAGTGATATATGTGCACCCATGTTTATAGCAGCACAATTTGTAATAGCCATATCTTGAAAACAACCTAAGTGCCCATCAACTGAGGAATGGATAAAAAAATTGTGGCATTTTTATACAATGGAGTACTACTCAGCTATAAAGAATGGTCACATTGCGATATTTATAAATAAATGGACACAACTTGAGACCATACTCATAAGCAAAATAAACCAAACTCACATGTGTAAATACTGTATAGTCTCCCTCGTATGAGAGTTGGTAAGAGTTTATAAGAATTTATGGCAATCATGATTTCCCATTTCATTGTTTTGAAGCCTTTCAATGTTTTCATTCATCAGTTGGAATGATTTTATTCTGTTTTATTTGACTTTATTTTGTGTGATGGTATGAACAGCTGTTTTGAAGAAAACAAAACATTATGGCAGCCATTGCTGATTTAATATCATCTTGCTTAGAAGTCCTACCATGCTTCTACTCTGCTATTACCATCAGTTCTATCATGTTGTATCTTATTGGGATTTTAATATATGTGATAGTATAAACAAATCTTTTTATTGAAAATGAGATATTATAGTAGCCATTGATCATAGTTATTTGGTTCAGAATGTCCTGTAATTCTTTCATTCTCTTGAATGGTTTTATACTATTGTGTTATGTTTGATATTATTGTATTTGAAACTATGCTCAACTATAGCAGAGAAAGAGATATTTTGATAGCTACTGTTAATGTCCGGTTGTCTTATTGTAAAGTGTTGTGTTGCTTATGTTGTTCT
>PVJX010036491.1:0-17556 GCA_004027295.1 Dolichotis patagonum
TACATCAGGTTAATACTAGCTAAAATATGATGATAGATCTATATCACTACCAAAAATATACTTAAAGGTACTAGAGAAAAGATCAGTTGATCTATTAAATGCACAGCATTTTCTTTATTTATGGAACGTGTGTGGGGTCTGTTTTCTTTTGGCTATGTCTTTATTTTGTTTTATTTTCACTGAGTTCATGGAAGTAGGAAGAAGTAATTAGGAAGATAAACAAATAGGCCTTTACTATGAAGATTCCACAAGTACAGTCAAGTAAGATAAAGAAATTGCAGATTTTAGTGTCCCATCTTGTTAATTAAGGGTATGCTTATATAAGGACCATTCATTACAATGTCTTCAGAATCATAATCATAATTTTCTAAGAAATTTGCAGACGGAGTGAATGAGTCTTAGTAAGACTTCCCTAAACCTGGGAGCTTAACCAATACAAAGCTTTATTGTGTGTTTTGCTTTTGAAAATAATTAAATAAAGAAAAAGTTTCCAACAGGGAGTTCTCTCTTGAAGATAAGATGTGAGTATCCCTGTAGAGGAGGCAATTGAAGTGAAATGAAGTGAAAATGGATTCTATTCTCACTTCTATTTCACAGGAAGAACAATTTCCCTTTTTAGGAAATTAATTCACACCTTCACTTCCTTTAAAACAGATCCAGAATGAGGATATAGGTAAGCTCAAGAAAGCTCAAGAAAGGAGAAACTTTTATTTGGCCACTCATTTTTTGTTGTTGCTGTTTTTGAAACAGTCATGTTATGTAGTTCAGACTGGACTTGAACTCACTATGTAGCCCGGGCTGGCCCATGAACTCCTCCCTCAGCCTCCTGAGTGCTGGGATTCCAGGTGTGTGCCACCACACCAGGCTGGTCATTTAGTTTTAACTATCTATTTTGTGTAAATTTTTACTCAATGTCAGAAGTTTGGGTAAGTGTTTATTATGTGAAACATATATAATGTTACCCCTGGGAATGCAAAATCTTGTAGAAAATATAAGTACATAGGTAATAAAAAGCAAGAATTAATTATACCTTCTCAAAATACATTTTCGTGTGTATGCATAAGGTACACAGCATGATGTTATGAGATAAATATATGTAGAGTAAAATAGTTACTATATTGAAGAAAATTAACATATGCATCTTCTCATATGGTTACCCATTTTCCCACAGTATAAGAGCATTACAATGTACGAATTTAGCACAAACTTTGAATAAATATCTTATAAAGATGTATATATATATAATTAGTAATTATAGATGTCACACTGCACATTAGCTATATAGACGTGTTTATCCCACATTCTCTAGTTTGTAGCCTTTGACCTCCATCTCCCCATTACTTTCACCACCTACCCCTAAGAACTACTTTTACTATCTCTGTATATTTGACATTTTTATTCTCTCTATTTGGAAATCATACATTATTTTTCTGTTTCAGGCTTATTTAGCATAGCACAGTGTCCTTATGATTCACCCATATTGTGCAAATGTCAGAATTTCCCTTTTTAAGGCTGAAGGATGTTTTATTCAACATAGACACAATATTTTCTTTATCTATTCATCCACTAATCAACACCTAAGATTGTTCTCCTATCTTGATTACTGTGAATTCTGCTACATACCGAAAAGAAACAAAATCACCACTCATTAAGCCGTCTTCTTTCCTATGCTGACTGCAATATTATATATACAGATATTCCTCATTTAGTGACCTTTCTGTTTAATGAATGTTCAGACTTACAAATGAAGTGCACTATTTGAACTTATGGCCTACTGCTCAGACTTATGACTCAATTCTTTTTTATATACAGTTTTGTATATCTTGTTTATAAAACCTCAGTGTCTTTTTTGTACAGTGCATCTCATTTATACATTACTATAGTTTTTGCTGACTGTACCATAAAGTACTGTAATTCTGTGTTGTTATATATTACAGTACTACATATAAGAATTATGCAAAAAAAGATGAACTCATGTCAAATGATTCTTCAGCATCTATTGAGACAATCACATGATTTTTGTCTTTGGTTCTGTTAATATAGTGTAACACATTTATTGATTTGCATATTGAACCATCCCTGCATCCCTGGAATGAATTCTACTTGGTCATGGTGTATACTCTTCATGATGATTTGCTACATTCTGATTGCCAGTATCTTATCGAGGATTTTTGTGTCTATGTTGATTAGGGAAATTGGCCTGTATTTTTCTTTTTTGGCTCAGTCCTTTTCTGGTTTTGGTGTCAGTGTAATACTTGCTTCTGATTTTGGAAGTATTTATTCAGTTTTAATCTCATCAAATTGGTTCAGCATTAATGGTATTATTTCTTCTCTAAATTTCTTATAGAATTCAACACTGAATCCATAATTTTCTGAGCTTTTTGTTGTTAAGTTTTTAATTATATCTTCAATTTTATTGACGATATCAGGTCATATAGAATTTTTATAAGTTGGTGCTAGAGATATAGCTCAGCGGCATAAGTGCCTGCCAGGTGAGTGCAAGGTCATGAGTTTGATCCCTAGTACAAAAAAAAAAAAGAATTTTTATATCTTGATGCCTCCTTTTTGGAAATTCATATATGTGTAGGAATCTGCCCATTTTTTTCTGTTTTCCATCTTATTACACTACAGATTCTTGAAGTAGACAGTGATGATCTTCTGGATTTTCACAAGATGCATTGTGATTTCACCCTTTTGATTCCTAACTGCTTGAATTTAAGTCTTGTCTTTTCTCTTCTTGATGAGGTTAGCTATGAGTTTATTACCTTTATTTGCTCTTTCATAGAACCAATTCCTCAATTCATTGATTCTTTTTATTATTTTCTTATTCTTGATTGCATTATTTTGTGCTCTCACCTTTATAATTTCCTCTCTCATATAAGCTTTGTTCTTTTTCTAGAAGTTTGAGGTGTAAAATTAGATTGTTTATATGAGCTTGTTCTGTTTTCCTTATGTGAGACTTCATTGCTATAAATTTCCCTCATAGGACTTCTTTGATTGCATCTCATATGGCTTAGTACATTGTATCACCACTATCATTCAATTGTAGATAGAGTTTAATTTCTTCTTTAATTTCTTCCATGACCCATTGGTTGTTCAAGGTGCTGCTTAATTTCCATGTGCTTATGTAGTTTTTGTGGTTTATTTTGCCATTGGTTTCCAATTTCATTGCATGACAGTCAGATAGTATACATGGGATGATTTCAATTCCTTTGCATTTACTTTAGCATGTTTTATGGCTTTTTACGTGATGTATTTTGGAGAAGAACCAATGTGCAGCTGAAAAGTGTGTACTCTGATGCTGTAGATTGGAACACTCTATAAACATCTATTAATCAATTTGCTCACAAGTTTAGTTCAATTCTGTAATTTTTTGATTTTTTGTCTAGTAGCTGTATCTTTTTGTGACAACTGAGTATTGAGTTACCCCATTATAATTCTGTTATTTTTACTTGATGTTTTATGCTTATTAATATTTGTCTGATATAGTTGGATAATCCTGTATTTGGGGCATATGTATTTATGATTTTTGTCTCTTCTTGTTTTCCCTTAACAAACATGTAATGACCTTCTTTGTCTCTTTTGATCTGTCTTGGGTTGAAGTTCACATTATTTACAAGTGAAATAGCTACTCTTGCTTTTTTCTGGATTCCTGTGGCATAGAGTATTGCATTCCATCCTTTGACTTTCAGTCTATGAATTTCTTTTTGGGTTACACTGGTTTATTGTTTACAGAATATGGTTGGATATTGTTTCTTGATCCATTCTGCCAGTCTTTGGTAGTTCCAAGTTAGATCTCAGAAAAGTGTTCTGTATTCCAGTCAGGTTTGCACTACAATTTGTCTTGGGTATGGGTCTGATCTTGGTCACTGGATGTGGGGACAGGGACTGGTCTTCTGTTGCTGGTGTTCTCCCTGAACTATTTGGTAAAAATGGTGGCCCCACCCTTTTGCTTCCATCCCGAATGTCTGTGTGCCAAAGCACAATGCTGGTTCACCTAATTTACCAACTATGGATAGTTTTCTCACTGCTTTGTCAAACTTTTACACTATATTAGTTCCACCTTCCCAGCTTGTGCACTCCCACTAGGGCCTGCTGGTTTCATAGTCCTGCCTCAGTCAGTATGTACACCACTGTGGGGCCTGCTGGGTCACTGGTACTCCCTGGGCAGGAGTGTGCCTCTTTCTCTAGTTTTAACACACATTCAGTTAGCTAGCAAGGAGTAATTTTGTGTCTTATTCACCTGGCTCCTTTTTGTCTTCCCCTGAACCAGAACAGTTTTTGAAAGGTTGACATTCACTGCTCTGACCATCAGAATCCACCATTTGTTTCTATTTTATCAGTTTACCCAGCACCCCAAGTTTGTGTGTGTCTACATCACAATTTACACATAGTGGCACAAATTTCTATTTAAAAAATTCAGTTCAAACTCTTAGTCATGCTTTCACCTCTAACTTGAGTGTCCCTTTCCAATATTCTCAATGATCCTCTATTTCCCCCACACTACTGTCTATAACCATAGTCATCCTCATAGCCATAGGAAAGTCTCATTTGTTGGGTTCAGGGAACATGAAATGAGGGAATTTTTCACAGATATATCAGCTTTTCTGTTACTTGGATGCAGTGACCAACACTCATAAATTAAGGGAAGGGAGGTTTAGCTTAGCTTACAGTTTCAGGGAATTCAGTACATGGTGAACAGGCTCCAAGGCCTAAACTTCATATAGTGAAAGGGCATAGTGGTACAAAGCTACTTGGTTTTGTGGTCACCAAGCACATCAGGGGAATAGTACTTGAAAAGAAGGGGCAAAGGACAAGATATAGTACCCAAAGTATGCCACCCAATATAGCCAGAAGTGTGCTTCATTGGTCCTGTGGGTGGCTCCCAAGTCAATTAATTTGACAGAATCAAGCTTACCCAGCAGAACAGAGTGAATCTACTCTCCCTGTTCTCTGAAGTACAGGTAGAAATGTAACAAACAAACATTATAAATAAAAAATATAAGTAAATGCATGAGCCATAGAATATCTAAGGTCAGAATTTTAGGTCTGAAATCCCTAGTCTGCTATGGTAGCTGTGTCATGTTAGCAAACTTACTGTATTTAACTTTGTTGAACTTCAGTTCAGGATTACAAGTTTGAGAACAGCCTGAGCACCTTAGTGACTTAGTGTGACCCTGCAATATATATATATATATATAGATAGATAGATAGATAGATAGATATAGATATAGATATAGATATAGATATAGATATAGATATAGATATATAGATAAAGATGTAGTTCATTGTGAGGCCCTGAGTTTAATCTCCAGTGCTACAAAATAATATATAAATACATGCTGAAAATTATGTAGGCCTTTCTGGGTGTGCTGATGAGGATAGAATGTAAACTTGAGTGACTTTTCAATCCATCCAGAGGACTGATGGATATTTCTGGATATGTGAGTTGGTAATGGAGGCCTGCACCTAGGTCTATGTCTGGTCTTTCACTCCTTGTTCTGTAGCACTGTTTTCCTGCTCTGCATCCCAGGTGTCAAGAACTAGGAAACTTTACTCTGCTACATTTTTGTACCATGATATTTCTACCTTGGAGCAACCATATCTTGTACTGAATCCCCAGCAACTAAGAGCCAAATTAAATCTCCTTTAAACTGTGAGTCTAAGGTATTAGGTCCCAACAACAGGAAAGCTGACTAATACACTAAAAGTTTTGAGGATTCACATAAATCATATAAAATATCTCTTAATGAAGAAAACGAATCACCAATACAGCAGGAAATGGGAGTTTTGCTTGTTTGTTTGTTTGTTTGTTTGGGGTTTTTGTTTTGCAAATAATAGTAAACTCTACTAGTGTTATTGAATTTGGGAGAATATTTTGGAAAAGCACATTGAAACCAGACCAAAGTAGGTATTTAGAGATTAGGAGAATTTAGGAGTTAACAGAGAATGGAGTGTTTAAATTCAAAATTTTAGAGAATTGTCAGAGCTAGGCAATTTACTTAGAATTAATTACTTGGCATTTCTTTGTAACTCATTAATGCTTTGTTAATTGTCTGGCACTCCAGTTACTCTACATGTTTCATGAGGGTATTTATCCTATTTATTATGTTCACTAGTATAAGTTCAGTGTCTTCTACCATTCCTGGAACATGGTAAATGTTTAATAAATATTTCTCACTACTTTAGCATTCAGGAAAATTCAAATAAAAACTACACCGATATTCCATCTCACCCCATTCAGAGTGGGTATCATCAAGAATATGAAAATTAATAAAAGCTGTTGAAGGGGCACTGGGAAAAGTCACCCTTCTATGCTGCTGGTGGGAATGTAACTTAGTACAACTGTTACGAAAATCAGTATGGAGGATCCTCAAATAACTGTAAATAAAACCCTGGTGTGGTGGTCATCATAAAAAATTCCTCACTCTGGGAGGCTGAGGCAAGAAGATTACAAATTCAAATCCACCCTGGACAACTTGGTGACTTAGAAAGACCATATCTCAAAATAAAAAATAAAAACGGGCACATTATACAGCTCACTGCTATGACTCTTGTTCAATCTCTAGTACTATAAAGATAAAATAATATAAAATAAACCAACATAACTGCCATATGTTCACCTCTGCCACTCTTTAGTAAATAGCCAAAGAAATTACAGTAAAAGTGAACATACTATAGAGATACCTCCATACACAAGATAATTTCAGCACAATTGACAAGATCCAAGATTTGGAACCAGCCTAGGTGCCCATCAGCCAACGATAAGATAAAGAAACTTGGTACATATACACAATGAACGAACAAAATTGTCATTTCCAGAAAAATGAATGGAACTGACATTTATCATCTTAGCGAAATAAGTCACATCCTGAGAGACAAGTATTACAGGCTTTCCCTAATATGTGAACCAAAAAAAAAAGGATGACATGAAAGTAGAGAGAGACAAAAAAAAAAACCATTTAGCTCAGCAGTGTAAGTGCCTGCATGGCAAGCGCGAGGTCGCGAGTTCAATCCCCAGTACAAAAAAAAAAGAGAGAAAGAGAGAAAAAAAGAAAGAAAGAAAGTAGAGGGAAAGACAAGAGGAAGGGAATAGTCAGAAGAAGAAGGGGAAGGAAAATAATAAGGGAAACAATGTTATATGCATGTATGAAAATGCCATAGTGAAGCCCAATAATTTGCAAAATTAATATGCAGTGATACTAAATATATGTATTGCAAATAAGTATCTGTTGAAAGAATAAACAGTGGGGAGGGGGAAGAGGGGTCAAAAGATTTCAAGTGTTCAAGTATGGATTACAGAGAACGCAGATGGTTAGGAGTGCACAGGAAATAATGAATCTAAATTATAATAGTTTGAGAAATCTGTAATTCATTTTAGAGATCGCATTTGGTAAAATTTCTGTTTGTGTAATCATACCTCTGATAAGAAGTTGTGGCTAGAATTAGGCTGCTATTATTTATTAGCATATGAATAGCAATTGAGGTCAGATGGGAAGTTGGGGTACATACAGGAAGTGACGTCAGAGAGTGCGACAGAAGTATAAGGAGGACGGAAGTGACGTCAGAGAGTGCGACAGAAGTATAAGGAGGACGGAAGTGACCTCAGAGAGAGCGCGACAGAAGCGGTTTCTGTGAGAGCTAGGCTGCAGTAAGAGAGCCGGAGAAAGAAGAAATATGAGTAAATTCAGAAGAGATTGGTATCGGGGAGACAGAGAAAGACACTACAGAAGCCATGAGTATTACGATGAGCATCCAGGAGAAAGCTACTCACAGTAGGAATACAGATACTTTACATATATGATTTGACTGCCTGAAATTCCTTGGTTACTTTGAGATAAACAGTTTTAAGGAATGGTGAACAGTGCAAAACCATTAGTTTGTGACTGTACCTGTGCAGGTTAATCACTATCCCAGGTATAATACAGTAATGATAAGATAATAGAATTTACTTTTTCATAACGAGCCGTGAAAGGCTGGTGACTGGTACTTTACTGAGCTGTGACAGGCATATTTTAATAGTCTCAAAATGGAACTTCATGAGGCTTTTCAGTTGAAAATGGACAATGTAAAATTAAACTATAATTTGTGGTATACCTGAGACTGCGGTTGGGGAATAAGTCTTCGAGAATGTTCTAGAATTCTAAACTCTTTGCTGCCAGTCATGTGCGTATGATTGTGACCCTTTCCTCAAGCTCCGCCCACTCTTCCTATAGGCTATGGGTCTTTTTAATTTTTTCATTGGTCTTCCGCGACCATTGGCCCCGCCTACTGCCCCCATTCAAGGCATACTCCAAATAGAACCTTCTGCCTTTAGTTTGGCTAGGACACGTGTTGGGAAATTGGGGCCCTTTCATTCTGAGTATCCGGTTTACAAAATCAGACCTTTTTTTCTTTTAAACTAATAAATATCCGTATCTGGCAAGTAAATAAATAAGGTGGATCGGCGGCATCAGTCAGAACTGAAAGGAGGTGCGATTTAGATTTAATGTTGGAACATCGGGTTGCTTTTAGCGACGGACCGAGGTACTTCCGGGAGAGAATGGGCGAGTTGAAAATTGTGTGTGTTTAGCGGGTTTCGCTTTCTTTCTAAATACTTGATCATTCGGCAGCCACGCGCGGCGGACTTGGGAGGACCCAGTGACGCTGCCACCGCCGGAAAAGACTTCTTTGGGGTCTCTGATGGCCACGTCTGTGGTGAGTACCCGGCAGCAGCGAGGCACCCGGCGCCGGTGCTTGGGCGGCGGAGGGGAGGGTCCGGCCGCTGCTGATCACGTGGGCAAACGGCGAATCAGGGTCTGGCCCGCAAGCTTCTGGGGCGGAGCCCACTTTGCTATCGCCCCACACACACGCTCGCGCTTGTACACACACACAGACACACGCTGATGTGCGATTGCGCTCACTTTGCAGAAAGAGGTGTGAGCTGTATAAAACGTTTGAATGTTGGAGTCTGTTTTCTATGGGTTACATTCTCATTCCATTATCGCCCGTTCTAAAAATCGCTCTTGATCTCCTGAGGAAAAAAATGAATCTCATGATTCATTTTAATTCTCATAAAAGACCTAGCCCTGTAAATAGCTAGGGAGGGATGTAGTTAATTCTTAATCCTGAGTGAACTTCATCAGTATTTCTTTTCCTAGGTTTATCAGTTCTTTGACCAAGAAAGGTGAATGTTTACATAATGTGAGAAAGTGTGTGTGTGTGTGTGTGTGTGTGTGTGTGTGTGTGTGTGTGACTGCCTAGGTTATCAAGTAGTTGTAGAACTTCATTTTTAACCTATTTTTTTTCATTCAACTTTGAGATTGGTCATAATTTCTCTCTTGAAGAGAAATCAACTTTTTCATACTTTATTCGGTGACAACCCCCCCTACTTAAGGTTCAGGCCACATCATTTTAAGATGATTATTTTGTAAAATACTGAAAGTCTTCTTTTGCTTAAGTTATCAAGCAAAGACTATAAATTTATGTGAAGATAAAAGAAGAAACCAAATAGATTAATAACAGATGATCAAGCCCCAAAGACATGCACGTAAAATTAGTGGAAGTTTTTTTTTTAAATGGGAACATTTGAGCCTTGATCTTTAAAATATCCAAACTTACATAAAAGAATATGAACTGTGTGTAGAACTACATAGTGGTGCAAATAAATCATCAGCTCCTGTTGGTAGTTTTGTGTTTGTGAGGGGTTGGAGGAATGGTAATCTAACTTTCTCAAATTATTCTTGTAGGATTTTAAAACTTATGCAGACCAAGCATGCAAAGCTGCTGAGGAATTTGTCAATATTTATTATGAGACAATGGACAAAAGAAGAAGGGTGAGTGTTGTAGTCTCTTCTGTTCTTTATTAAATACTAGTTCTTTTTTTGTTGTAGAACTTACTACTTATCAGACTTGCCTAAGTGATAACTGTAGATTTATTATTTAAAAACTAGTTACTTGCAGAAGGATTGCTATGGTGTCAGTGAGAGTATGGAGTTGAATTATTGTCTTTACCTAGTTTCATTACCTCAGGTGAGTTGCTGACTTCATTTAACCTCTTTTTATTTTTAGGATAGTCAATAGGAATTTATTTAAATACTACACCTCACATAGTGCTGAGCCCAACTGGGTAGTACACATCTGTAATCTCAGCACATGAGGCTGAGGCAGGAGGACTGCAAGTGTGAGCCCAGCCTGCATAATTTAGCAGGTAGTAAGACCCTGTTTCAAAATAAAAAAAGAAATGGCCAGGGATGTGGCATGATGCCAAGGTTCTGGGTTCAGTTCCCAGTACTATCAAAAAAAAAGAGTTTTTTAAAATTTTTTGTTTGTTTGCTTTTTGAAATAGGATCTTACTATGTACCTCAGGCTGGCCTTGAACTCACTGTGTAGCACGAGCTGGCCTCAAACTTGCAGCAATTCTCCTGCCTCAGCCTCCCAGTGCTGGGATTATAGGGAAAGTGGTCTTTTTTTTTACTCTTATCATTTAATAAGTATGGTTAAAGAAATACTAGTAACATTACTGGAAGGTTTCTTGACTTGCCCTTTTTATTTCATGTATTGACAGATAATTTCTGATTAAGGTTCACAACTAAAACTGGCACTCACAAAAGGATCTACATAACATAGGTGCTTTTTAGTATTCAACAGACAAAATTCTAACTTTAATAGCTTCTTGTAATTTATTCCTGAACTATGTATCTAACGATTTCACTGTGTGGTCAAATGAGTCTTAGCCTAAGTCTCTTATGAAAATATGACTTAATCTTATTTATGTTTTGAAGAGAACTTCTATCCTGTGGGTCTAAAATACTGTATCTCTACAAACCTGTTTTTTAAGGTGAAAGTAAAAGATGTTTCTGCTACTGATATTTGATGATATAGGATGAAGGAAAAGATAGGACAATAGATGTTTATTCTGCTTTTCCCTGAGTGTTTATTGTGCCTTATTGCTTTCAAAACTAAAGTAAGGGGGCTGGGAATTTAGCTCAGTGACCTAAGTGCCTGTCTGGCAAGCCTGAGGTCTTGAGTTCAATCCCGAGTACCAGTAAAAAAAAAAAAAAAAAAACTAAAGTAGCAAAAAAGGCAGCATGATTTATTATTAGCATCAGGATAGATGTTATCCTTGTAACACAAGTTAAACTTTAGAATAAAGCAAGTAACGTGTCGCTTGAACCTTAACTCATTTCACTTATCTAAGGCTCCTGCAAGTACTGATGTTTCCTTTGACTTGAGTATATTGATAGAGTAGTAGTAAAACTAACTCAAATGCATGTATATAAACACTAGGATTAAAGTGTAGTAGGGCTTAGTTGGTAATTTTATTAATTCGCAGAATTAGAAAAGGGACAAAAAGCTGATGTAGAATTCCTTGGAATTTGTGATCATTTAATTAATTTTAAAAGAAAAAGCAAAACTTTTAAGATTCTCTTCTTCTTTTTAGATGTTAAGTTGTTCATGTGGCTAAAGGAAATATTAAACATGTTTTAATTGTCTAATCTGTAAAGAGTTGGATACTACCTCTTTAAGGACAAAATTGTGCGACACACCTTGTTCTCCTTGGCTTATAATGCCAAGGGACCAAAATAAGTAGAGATGAAGGTAGAGCCATGAAAGTGTTTATGTACCATCTATAACCTTTCAGTTCAGTTTTAGAATTTGCTTCCTTAGAAAAAAAATCCGTTTTCTAAACTATTCTTTTTTTTTTAGGCACTTATCAGGCTGTATCTGGACAAGGCCACTTTAGTATGGAATGGAAATGCTGTTACTGGGCTGGACGCCCTAAATAATTTTTTTGAGATGTTGCCTTCTAGTAAATTCCAGGTTAATGTGTTAGATTGCCAACCAGTTCATGGTAAGATCACAGTTTTTCAAGGACTTCCTTTTTCTTTCGTAAGCCCTCAACTTTTACATCAAAAGTATCTAGAAACTTTTATTGGTAGATGTATTTACATATTTGACCAAGATAAGTATAAAAATTTCAGCTGTCCATTCAAACTTTTGGTCTTATTTTAGATGTGTCTCTTTTCAGAGACCCACTAACAGGTTTTGATGGATTGTGACTATAGCTTATTAAGTTATGTATGAAATTAAGAATAAGTTTGATTTTTGTCAAATAGAGAGTATCTCCGGAGAAAACTTATGCCCTATGTCTGCTTAATGTGTTACATGAAAGGATAACTTTGCAAGACAGAGCTTGATTCAGAGTAGATTGGTGCAGTTCATAATATTTACCTCTAGGTGGTGTACTCAATGCCTTTAGTTGTTCAGGGTGATATATATACACCGTAGTTCTAGAAGAATAACAACCACAAATATGAATAAGCTCTACTAAAAACCTAATTAAATATTAATACAGGGAACAGATGCCTCTATGCTGGATATAACCTCTTACTTAGAATACCCCTAAATCTTTCTGGATTGAAAATTTTTAATAGTTTTTTAAATGAGTATTTAGTTTTCTGGCTCTGAATGTACATGTTTAATATTATAATCAAGGTAAAGAACTTTTATGAAAATTCTTTAACATTAGATCATATGAAATGGAGTCTGAAAATATGCTTGTTTAGAGACAAAAACTGACTTCTTTGTGTGTGTGTGTGTGTGTGTGTGTGTGTCTGTCTGTCTGTGTGTTAAAGAGCAAGCTACACAGTCCCAGAGCACAGTTCTTGTGGTGACCAATGGAACTGTGAAATTTGATGGAAACAAACAACACCACTTCAACCAGAACTTCCTGCTGACTGCTCAAGCCAATCATAACAGCACTGTGTGGAAGATTGCAAGTGATTGCTTCCGTTTTCAAGACTGGGCTAATAGTTAAAAGGGCAAAAGTCAATTTTTTAGGTCCTTTAGCTCTAGCAACAGTTTATCTGAATTCATTAATATCATTGTAAAAGCACTATAAGTTAGTATATTCTGAAAGTAAAACTCTTCAGTATTTTTTTATTCCTCATAGCACCTTTTCTAGTAACTGCCAGTTTGAATTATTGCCCTTAAGAGCTTCAATGCTAGTTTTTGACATGCCTTATATACATTCCACTGATGACATTCTTAAAGTAATATTAAACATATGATTGTGGTACTAACATACTCACTGTGAACGCAGCCTATTGCAGAAATCCTTTCATAATACTATGAGATGTCAGCACAATATAACATTCTGGGAGGAAGTAGAATTTTCTTGGTTATTAGATTTGACATAAAACACATGCCTATTTTCAGTTAACACTCATAATGCCATTTTAACATGTAAGTGTAGCCTTTTCAAATCAGTTTAGCTTCGCAAAAAGACTCTAAAATATTGAAATTACATGTAGAGTTGTTCAATAGTCCTTTTCCTATTAAGTTTTCTTATATTGACATGTTTCCTTATCAAGTGAATTAACTAGAGAGATGAAAATTATTTTCCATTGATACTTGATTCTTAAGTACATTTAGTGGCTTAAAAGTAAAACCTAAAAACATTTTTCTTGGCAGCTTCAGGTGTGTATATTTTGGGAATGTGTGGTAGTAGAACTAATATTTTTAATGAGAGAGTGAGAAATGCAAAAATGTAAAAATCCAAGGTTAAACACAAAAATAAGAGGTGACCAAATGGTAATGTTTTGGTACTTACTTTGTACCTTCTACAAATGTAGCCTATTTTTGGGATTTCAATTAATAAGTCAATAACTATTATTGTAAATTGTCATGAGCATCACTTGTGTTCTGAGAATTGTCATCAATATATATCTCAATTTATTCAAGAATTTATGGGGGTAAAATGAAAGCAATAAGCCTGACTTGACAGGGTCTAACAGGAAAATTGTAAACAAAGTCATTCCTCTATCTTTATTATACCCTTTACTTTTTAAGTCTTCCATGTGAACTTCAGGCCCAGAGAATTCTTTGTATTACCCATCGCAAAATGAGTCATTTCTCCACTCTGTGTTTTACACAGTCCCCTCTGTTACTTAAATTAAAATTAATCTTATGATTTACTCTTCCATATGGCATTTGACAAAAAGATCTGTTTTAAAACACTTTTATGTGACTAACCTATTGTCTTTTAAAAGGGAAAACAATAACAAATCATCGCGCTAACTTTCAAAAGAACAAAATAATTTTATTTCGGTACTTCTGAAGAAAAAAAGCCTAGCTCTGATTTTTGGATAATATGTGTTATTCTTTGCAATTTTGTAATGTTTTTAAGCTAGATATACCAGCTTTGTTTATGTATGACAACCAAATTAATGTTTTTATTAAACTCATTTAGTCTTCCCTAATACTATACACTGTATTTCTGATATAGTACCAAAATGGAAGTAAATAGAAGGGAGTGGAACTGATATTTAAACCACTCATTCTTGTTGAACTGATCAAAATTTAAACATTATAGTATTCTACTCAAAAGTGAGATGATTCTTATTTTTGATTTTTTAAAACGAGCTTTACCAGCATTAAAAAAGTGCCCAAATATTGCCCTTTCCATTGTGTAGAACAATCTCAAATAAAAGCTGCGTATAACTAGCAATAACTGGACAAATGTAAATTACTTTCTCCAAGCTATAACTTTGAAATAAATGGAACTGCTCTTGTACAGACAAGATTGTATTTTTGACATGCCTTTGACATGCTCATATTTTTGTAACTTGAAAAATAAAAATTTCCTGTGACAAGTTTTCTCAATGTTTTAGGTGTTTTGATTTTTAAGACTCTAAAACACATTTCTTTACAGTGTAAAGGTTTTCAGATTTTAAAAAAAAATCATGTTTAAATGTTGAAAACAGTAGTTAAAAACTTGGACCTGTTCTTTTTTCTTTCTATAGCCCATTACTATTCTTTTTGTACCAAATACATTTCTGAGATCACCTATTTGATGTAGCATTGAAATTTTTGGTGAGAAGTTGGACAGCTTAACCTTGAGAAAATAGCCAAAATGCTATATTCAGTAGTCAGTGAAACTAAAATATAACTGAGTTCCATAAAGACTGCCATTAACTTCAATTCTGCATTTAAAAATATGTCAGTAGACATTTGCACAACAGTGAGAAGTAATGACCTTTATAATGAAATAGCATTTTAGTTTCTTTCCGTAACTAATACTAATATTTGTTGTAAAAGTAGTATAGTGTAAAAATATATTCAAGTAGTATAGTGTAAAAATATATTTCAAGTTTCACTCTTACCTGTACCTTAACATAACTGTGTGTGCTTTAACACAATCACACATTTAAGGGGAAGTGATGGGAGTTGGGGATTTAGCTCAGTGGTATAAACCCCTGCCTGGCAAGCGCGAGGTTGTGAGTTTGATCCCCCGGTAACAAAAAATAAAATTTTTTTTTAAAAAGGGAAATGATAGGGTATATCTGACTTTTTATAGTTAGCTCTGTACAATAAAAATATTTTATCAAAACACTTGCTACCACACTTTCCTGTACCTTGTTTTTTGCCAAATGCAGCTTTCTGCACAAAAGGTTTCTCAAAAGGTTATATAGGTCAATTTAGCATTCTGGAGAAGAACTAAAAGGTAGAAAACTACAGCGTATCATTGAAATAATGTCTCATGGAGGCCTTAGGATGTAACATAAATGTAGGATTGAGATACACGCATCCTTCAGATAGGTAGCTTTCAAAATTTTTTTCTGACTCGATAGTGATTATATTTTTTATTACAACTCTGTTAACTGTTTCATAAGTAAACCAAGAAAATATATTCAAAAACTCATGCTTAGCATTTGCAATGCATTTTTTATTTTGGTTTACTAGTTTTTTGAAAATGCTAGTCATGCCAGGCATGGTTGCACATGCCTGTAATCTCATCACTTGGAGAGCTGAGGCAGGAGGATCACCATGAGTTTAAAGCCAGCCTAGGCTACATAGTGAGTTCAAAGCCAGTCTGAACTACATAGTGAGACCCTGTCTCAAAAAAAAAAAAAAAAGAAAAGAAAACTGCTAGTCATAAACTGCTCAGTTGACCTTTACAACTTCTTTGGGTTGTATGACCAGTTTGAGAAACACAAAAAATTGAACAAGCATATTTCCACTCTCATTTTTTCTTGGGCGTATAGGGTCAGCTTTCCAAAAGTGGTGCCATGTGTCAGTGATGTCACCCTAAATTACAAGTGATTAAACGCTTCCTTCTCGTCACAAGCTTGACTTCTGTGTTGAGGACCACAAAAGAAATCACTTTTCCTTCCATTTCTCTATTTGCACCAGAAGTCCAGAGATAAAAAAGCAAATGTTCTGATTAGTCTATAGGCAGAATCTGGGAATACAAAAAGTGATGAAGTAAAGCGGAAGAGGCAACCCTATTTCATATGCTCATGCAGAGAATTAAGACGTTCCAACAGAACCACTTTCATCATGCTTTGATATTATATAAGCAGTTATTTCAGTAGATTTTTAAGTGAATTTCATGTATTTTCCCTTTCCTTTCCTCCTTAAATGCCCCAAACATCTGCATATCAACCTCTGTTTTGACAAAGGTGGTGATGGTCTCTAAGAGGCAAAATCTGACACCCATAGGAGATCTACCCCTTCTTGTCCCTTGTGCTGTGTGACTTTGGACAATTCACTTACTTTCAGTCTCTTCTCTTCAGCTCTGAATGGGACACTGTTTGCCCTATCTGGCCTAGCAGGTGGTATGATAATCTAACACAAAAACATTAAAATATTTACAAAATGCTACATGCTGTACAAATGCAGTGATTATATTTTTTGACTTGGAGATTGGTTTCCTGTCTTCTCAAATTTCTATTTCTTTTAGAATAAATCAATTGATAAAGACTACTGTCCACAACCGGATACTCATTCTAAACCTTGCCACTGCCTTTAAAAGACAGTTATTCCATCTCCATAAAAAGTCTTAGATGAGTGTAGACAGAGCTGAGTATGTTGCTGTTTAAAAAGATTTAGGCTTATTTTTGTCCTTTTCTAATGTCATAACAAAAATATTTTTAAAGGAAGTTTTCTTACTTATGCATATTAAGTATATGACATATTTTTATGTGACTCAGGACAATTTCTCTTCACTCAAAACAAAAATGACATGACACAGGGACCATCCCGATTATGGGCCTTAAAGAAAAACAGTGATAGCCATTTGCAAATATATTTTTGATAGGTCTTTCTCTAACCAGAAAAAAGTGGACTGTAACATCATTAATTTCAGTTTTATTGCTCAAGGATGGGAAATCAGCAAGAGAAGCTTGCAACACTTAACCAAACCCATATACTCTGGGCTGCCTTGGAGCCCTGAGCTCCCAGACATGGCCAACATGGCCTTCTTCCTAATCTTTTGTTCCCCAAACCCTAGCTTGTTGATTCTGAAAGAGTAGCTGGTAACAATTTATCTAATTTGTTAATGTATTCATTTGTGATACCAAGGATTCTCAGTGGTCTGGGTCCAATCTCAGAACTAATAATCCATTGGCTTTGGATCATTTTAGAGAGAAACTGCAAGCCTGAGAAAAGAGAACAGAGGAGAAATTAGCTGAAGCAGAGGTGCTTTGGGAGGTAGGGATAATTTGGGAGACATTGTTCTCCAAAGGAAAACAAAAAGGTGGCAAGAGAAACCTGTCATTTACATTTTTACAT
>PVJX010036492.1:0-17555 GCA_004027295.1 Dolichotis patagonum
GCTAACCTTGTAAAGAAAAAGAAAGAAAAAAACCCAAATTCATGCAAAAGGACCAAAAAGGGGAAATTACTAAAGATCCCATGGAAATTCAAAAGATCATGAGCATTTACTTTGAAAATCTCTACTCACATAAATAGGAAAACACAGAGGAAATGGACAGATTTCTAGAAGCATATGAACTACCAAAGCTCAACCAAGAAGATATAGCAATTTTGAATAACCCAATATCAGCTATTTAAATTGAAAACGTAATTTAAAAAACTTACCAACAAAGAAAAGCCCAGGACCTGATGGATTCACAGCTGAAATCTCTAAGAAATTTAGAGAAGATCTGATGCCAGTACTCCTTAAACTCTTCAATGAAATTGAAAAGAAAGAAATTCTCCCTAATTCATTCCTGGAGGCAAACATTAATCTGATACCAAAACCAGAGAAAGACCAAACCATAAAGGAGAATTATAGGCCAAACTAACTAATGAACATAGACACAAAGATTATCAATAAAATATTAGCAAATAGAATGCAGCGAATCATCAGTAAGATTATACATCATGACCAAGTGGGGTTCATTCCAGAAATGCAGGGATGGCTTAACATACACAAATCAATCAAAAAACACATGGTCATCTCAATAGATGCAGAAAAAGCTTTTGATAAGGTCCAACACATACTCATGATAAAAACCCTTCAGAAACTTGGAATACATGGTGTCTACCTCAAACTTATAAAGGCGATCTATGACAAACCAACAGTCAATTTATACTGAATTGACAAAAACTGAAAGCTTTCACTTTAAATTCAGGAACAAGACAAGGATGTCCACTTTCACCACTCCTATTCAATAGAGTTCTGGAAACACTAGCCAGGGCAATCAGACAAGAGAAGGAAATAGAAGGAATAAAGATAGGAAAAGAAGAATTTAAATTATCACTATTTGCAGATGACATGATACTCTATATAGAAGACACCAAATACACCATTAAAAGACTGCTAGAAGTAATAAACAAATTCAGCAGTGTGGCTGGATAAAAATTCAACACTCAAAAATCAATAGCATTCCTGTACACAAACAAGAACCTCACTGAGAGAGAAATTATGGAAATATCGCCTTTTACAATAACATCAAAAAAATTGATGTACTTAGAAATCAACCTAGCTAAGAATGTAGAAGACCTATATACTGAAAATTACACTATGCTAAAAAAAAGGTTGAAGAGGATATTAGAATATGGAAAGATGTTCCATGCTCTTGGCTAGGAAGAACCAACATTGTGAAAATGATCCAAAATGTTATTCAGATTTAGCACAACACCAATCAAAATACCACTGACATACCTCACAGGTATAGAGAATACACTCCTAAAATTCATTTGGAACCAGAAGAAACCTAGAATATCAAAGGCAATTCTGAGCAATAAACCAAGGCAGGAGGCATCTCAATTCCTGACTTGAAACTGTACTACAAAGCCACAGTGATAAAATCAACAATGGTACTGGCAAAGAAATAGACCTGAGGATCAATGGAACAGATTAGAGGGTACAAATATATGTACAAAGACACTCAGCCACCTGATATTTGACAAAGGGGCTAAACATGTTCACTGGAGGAAGGATAGCCTCTTTAATAAATGGTGATGGCAAAATTGGTTTTCCACATGTAGAAGACTGAAACTACATTCATGCCTATTACCATGCACAAAACTAAAGTCTAAATGGATCAAAGACCTAAACATTAAAACAGAAACACTAAATCTATTAGAAGATAACATAGGTAGAAGTCTTGGAGACATAGGTGTAGGCAGAGAATTCATGAACAAAATGCAAACTACATGGGAAACAGTTCAGAGAATCAATAACTCAGATCTCATATTATTGAAAAGTTTCTGCACTTTAAAACAAATCACCATCAGAGTGAAAAGAATACCCACATAATGGGAAAGAATTTTAATCAGCAACTCCTCAGACAAATGATTTATATCAAAACATATAGAGAATTGAAAAACATCAACCCCCCCCAAATTCAAAGACCCTCTTCAAAAATGGGCAGCTGTGATGAACACATAGTTCTTATATGAAGATATACAAATGGCAAACAAATAGATGAAGAAATGTTCACCATCACTATTCACTTGAGAAATGCAAATCAAAACCACATTCAGATATCATCTCACACCTGAAAGAATACCTGCCATCAAGAAAGCAACTGATAACAAATGTTGGTGATGCTGCGGGTAAAACAGAACACTGCTCCGCTGTTGGTGGGAATGCAGACTGGTGCAACCATTATGGAAATCTGTGTGAAGTATTTTCAGAAGACTAGGATTGGAAGCTCCATTAAACCCAGCTATTCCCCTCCTGGGTATTTTCCCAGAAAAACTGAAAAGGTCAGGTCACAGTGATATACGTGCACCCATGTTCATAGAAGGCACAATTTGTAATAGCTAAATCTTGGAAACAACTAAAATGTCCATCAACTGCAGAGTGGATGAAAAAGATATGGTATTTTTATACAATAGACTATTACTCAATTATAAAATAGGATAATTTTGAGGCCTCCATAGGAAAATGGAAACAACTTGAGAGTATCCTCATTAGTGAAATAAATAAGAATCATATTTATAAATATCACATTGTGTTTCTAGTGTAAAAATTAATAAGAACTATAGGAGTAATAATACCCCAAATGTGTAATTGCTACTGTAAAAAAGAGAGGAAAGGAAAGTGCTCTAAGGGATATAACTGCATGTATGTTTAAGTGTGTAAGATAGATGACCATATTACTGTTTTTGTTAGAATGTTGAGCAGGACTGTTAGCAGTCTCATTGATTGAATGTCTACTTTGTATGCTTTAATGTTTTAACTTGAACAAGTATTTCCAAAGATAGTATGTTACTTATAAAGTGGCAATTTCTTAGCATTTTTGTTTTTTTGATTTTTTTTGTTTTGTTGTGGTTGTTGTTCTTTTTTTTTTCTTTCCTCTTTGGAATTCGCTATTGTTGCTCTCCTCTTTCTGTTTTGTTTGTTTTTTTTTTCCTCTTTAAATAAAATTTAAAAAATAATAAAAATAAAAAAAATGTAAAAAAGAATATTGTTTAATCTAACGTACTCTGAAAGAAAAGATCAAAGAAGACATATGAAAAGGAAAGTTTGTCTCTGTTTCTCACTAAACAGTACACACAGAGTAATTGCACAATTTGGCAATATTCATTTGTGAGCTTTCACAAATGCAAACAAACCTCACATTAGGAATATTCATAGATATAAACAAATAGTGAATGTGCTTCACATGTCCTCCAATCATGTCACAGTTGTGCTACTTTGTGTTTATTATATGGTGTGATAGTGTACAGTAATACAGTCCTCAAGCAGGCTCTGTCTGAAAGGAAGAAGAAAATTGTTGGTGACGTAAAAGGCACTGTTGGGAAGTGAAAAACAATAACTATAGTAACAAAAATGAAAATAATTGAGAGATTTGAACAAAGTAGAAAGATGGCAAACCTTGCTCATACTTATTTTTTTAATTTTTTTGTTTTAAAGTTAGTAAAATGCAACAAAGCAAGATAGAACAAAGCCAATCAAGATAGTGCAGCAAAATTGGTATGGAATTTCACAGCATAATACCAAAAAAAAATAAAACAGCAATAGCTACCATAGTATATCTTGTTATCTTCACAATAGTTGTCCATTCGATCAGGTATAGCAAAATCAATCCAAAAGCTAAACATAATAAAACCGATCAAAACAGAATATTCAGTAAAGTAAAACAATCAGATCAAAGCAAAAACAGTGAAAATGGTATTGGACTTCAAAGACAAGATAAAAGGAAATCCCCCATATTTGTTATATTTTGTGTCGTCCTTTGCAGAGATGCTGAGACTGCTGGCCCCAGGCCTGTGGAATCAACCAAACAATACAAGCATTTAGATGCTTTTTGTTCCTTAGTTGCTATAAACTCAGGCTGTCCTTGGAACCATCCAGTTGCTAATGGGGTGGGGGACTGTTGTTGATTCTCAGTCTGTGTGTCTGCAAGCTTGCATTGCTTACTAGGAAGGCTGGATTGTTGATTTCTTGGTTTTTCCCCAAGACCCAGCTTGGTGGATTCTCAGAAGATGGAGGCTATTATTTTCATCGCACATGCACAGTTGTGCTGCTTACCAGGAAGGTTGGAACATTGATTTCTTGGTTGATCTCCCAAGACATGGCATGGCAGATAATCAGCAGATGCTGGCTTTTCTCTCCATTGCTCATTCTTATAATATGAATCATTCAACCATTGGCTCAATAGTAAAGAACAAGGACAAGGTTATGGTGCATGTGACATTTACTGTGCCAATGAAGTCAACAATAATTTCCAAAAACCATTGTAATGTGATACAGGAAATAAAGAAACTTCTCAGTATGTGGATTTAGGATCAGTGTCAGCATTGAGTACCATTCAAATTAATGTTTATTCAGGGAAAATCTAAAAGCCTGTTCAAACCCTTGAAAAAAATGGTGTTAATGGGGTGCACCATTTACTGCCAGGCAGGTATGCTCTAAAAGATTCAAGGATAGAAACAACTTTCACAATGTAAATGTAAGTGCTGAACATGCAAGTGCAGAGACTATAATTGCCCAAGTACTTTTAGAAACAGAAATTGTTGATGAAGGTTCAAACTTGATAAAACAGAACTGCACTAGAAGAGGATGCCAAAAGTAGTTACCTCAGTAAATAAGTAAAGTTATTAGGCTTCAAAGCATTCAAGGATACACCTACTCTTGTTTGGTGGCAATGTTTCTGATGATAGGAAACTAAAGCTTCTCTTAGTTTACCACAAGGACTCTCAAAAATTTAGCCAATGGCTCTGTTGTACTCAAGGTTTACAAGGGAATTTATCTAACAGCATATCTCACAGAATTCAAGAAAATGATTCTTAAGATTATTTGGAACTAGAAGAGACCTAGAATTGCAAATGCAATTCTGGGTAACAAAGGCAAACCAGGGGGCATCATAATATCTGTTAAGAAATTAGAAATTATACTATAAAGCTTACTGCATTAAAAAAATGTGGTACTGGCAAATATTCCAATGATCAAAGGAACAGATTAGAAGATGCAAAACCAACTGCAGGCATACTATCTCACCCAATATTTGACAAATGTATCAAATATATTCACTGGAAGATGGATAGTCTCTTTAATATATGGTGCTGGAAAAACTGTCTTTGCACATGCTGAAGATTAAAATTGGATCCATATCTTTTGCCATGCACTACACTAAATTCAGAATGGGTTAAATATCTGAATATTAAAACAGAAACATTAAATCTGCTGGAATATACAATTGAGTGAATCTCTTGAAGACATTGGTGTAGGAAAATACTTTATAAAACATTCTAGTCATGCATGAACTACCACAAAGAATCAACAACTGGGATTTTATCTCATTAAATACTTTTGAAAAGCAAGAGAAACCATTAACAAACAAATAACCTATAATCTGGAAAAATATTTGCCAGTTTTTACTCAAAGATCACTATCAAGAGCAAATAAATAATTTAAAAGACCTCCCAAGTTTAGAGATCCAATCCAAAAATTGGCATGATGAACACACACTTCTCAGATGCAGAAAGATATAGAGCAAATAAACACATGCAGAGCTGTTCAGTATCACAGGCCATCAAAACAGCACTAAGGTTCCATCTCACCCCAGAAAGAATAGCTATTATGAAGAAATCAACCAACAACCAAGTGCAAATTGGTACAAAGACTGTGGAAATTGGTGTGGAGATTTCTCTAAAAACTGAGATTAGATTTTCCATTTTATACATCTATTCTGAAATGGCAAACAGTAACACTGAAACAACACCCAGGATTTGGAAACAGATTTAATTATGTCAAAAGTCATTGACCAGGTTCATTCACAAAATATAAGGCCCTGATTTCTGGTGATCTAGGAGTTATATGAAATTTGTAAGTGGAAAGTAAACAGAAGCAGAGTACTTGACAGCTACTGATTGGTTCTTACACTATGTATCATAGTGACCAGCTATGTATCACAGTGACAAGCCACTTCTAAGAAATGGAAGTAACATGGACTGTTACCTGGGCAACTAAGAGAAACTGAAGCATACTGGCTATGGTGGACGGTGTTTTTGTTACAATTCCTCTCCCATGTATTTTGCCAGAAGAACTAAAAACATCATATCACAGTGGTATGTGTGCACCATTGTTTATAGCAGCATAATTTATAATAGAAAAATCTTGCAAACAGCCTTAAGGATTACAACAAAGGAATGGATAAAAAACTTTTTAATACAATGTAGTATCATATAGTCATAATAAAGTTAAATAAGAGATTTACATAAATGGATGCAACTTGAGTCCAAACTTATAAATGAAATAAATCACTCATTGTTGCATCATGTTGTCTCCCTACTTAGAGAAATTGGAAAAGTAAATAAGATAATAATGTATATTAATTTTGGAAAAAGGTTATGTTAGTCTTCCAAAATTATTTCTTCCTTTTCAAAATGGTTTCAGTGATTTTAAGTCTTTTGGATTTTCATAGAAAATAATTGTCGACATAATACTCTACATAAAATACCCCAAAAACTCCATTAAAAGGCTACTGGAGGTAATAAATAAACTCAGCAGCATAGCTGGATGCAGAGTCAGTACTCAAAAATCAATAGAATTACTGTACATAAACAAAAAACTCACTGAGACAGAAATTAAGGAAATATCACCTTTTGCAATAGCATTTAAAAAATGAGATACTTAGGAATCAACCTAACCAAGAATGTAAAATACCTATATGCTGAAAATAATACTATTCTAAAAGGGAGATTGAACAGGATATTAGAAATTGGAAGGATATTCCTTGTGCTTGATTAGGAAGAACCAACATTGTGAAAATGTCCATACTCCCAAAACTGTTATACAGATTCACTGCAATCCCAATCAAAATACTATTAACATACCTTAAAGATCTAAAGAAAATATTCCTAAAATTCATTTGTAAACAGAAGAAACCTAGAATAGCAAAGACACTTCTGGGTAGCAAAGGCAAGGCAGGTGGCATCTCAGTTCTTGACTTGAAACTACACTACAAAGCCACAGTAATAAAATCAGCATGGTACTGGTAAAGAAATAGACCTGAATATCAATGGAACAGATTAGAAGATACAAAAACAACTACAAAGGCATTCAGCCAACTTATATTTAACAAAGGGGCTAAGCATGTTCACTGGCAAACAGATAGCCTCTTAAATAAATGGTGTTGGAAAAATTGGCTTTACACAGGCTGAAGACTGAAAATAGACCCATGGCTATCACCATACACTAAACTAAAATCAAAATGGTTCAAGGATCTAAATATTAAAACAGAAACACTAAATTAACTGGAGGGCAAGTTGGGTAGAAATCTTGGAGATATAAGGGTAGGCAGAGATTTCATGAATAAAACACAAACAGCATGGGAAATACTTCAAAGAATCAACAACTGGGATCTCATATTACTAAAAAGTTTTCTACACTTCAAAAGAAATCATCAACAACGTGAAAAGAAAACCCATAGAATGGGAAATAACTTTAGCTAACAATCCCTCAGACAAAGGACATATATCCAGAACACATAAAGAACTGAAAAACATCAAGCCCCCAAATTCAAAAACCCTCCCAAAAATGAGCATTGGAAGTTCTCAGATGAAGATATACAAGGGGCAAATAAATATATGAAGAAATGTTCACCATCATTGGTCATTCGAGAAATTCAAATTAAAACAGCATTGAGATTTTATCTCATCCCCAAAAGAATGGCCACCATCAAGAAAACAACTGATAACAACTGTTGGCAAGGATGCAGGGGAGAAAAAGGAACACTTCTCCACTGTTGGAGGGAGTGCAGACTGTTGCCACCAGTTTGAAAATTGTAATGGAGATTCTTCAAAAAACTAGGATTGGAAGTTCTATTCAATCCAGTTATTTTCCTCCTGGGTATTTTCCCAGAAAATTTGAAAGTGTCATGTCACAGTGACAAATTTGCACTCAGGTTCGTAGCAGCAAAATTTATGATAGCTAGATCTTGAAAACAATGAAAAAAGCCATCAACAACACAGTGGATGAAAAAAAATGTGGTATTTTTATACAATGGAATACTACTCAAATATTAAAAAGGATCATTTTGAGGGCTTTATAAGTAAATGGAGGCAACATGAGTATATCCTCATTACTGAAATTACCAAGACTCATGTTAGTAAATATTACATAGTCTCTCTAGTGTAAAAAGTATTAAAAACTGACAGAATAATGCGATCCAAAAATTATAAGAAATATTGTAAAAGTGTAAGGGAAGGAAAGTGCTCTGAAAGATATAACAGAATGTATAGTATGTAAGATAAATGACCATGCTACTGAATTTCTGTTGGATCGTTGAACAGAAGGGTTTGCACTGTCAATGTTTGAGTGTCTAGCCACTTTTTCTATTTTGATTTTGTAACTTGGACAACTTTTTGTAAGTTGACAATGTATATTGTATCAACTAGCGATTTTATGATGTTAATTATTTTTAAAATTCTGTATTGTTCTACCTCTTTCTGTTTTTCTATTTTTTTAAAATTTTCTTTTTTTTCTTTCTTTGAATAAAAAGATAAAATATGCAATATAACAACCATTGTTAAATTTCTTTCATTCTGTTTTGAAAACCTATATTGTTATTGTTTAGGGATTGTTGTTGTTGTTTATCTCTTTTGCTTTTTGTTTTTCTTTTCTGAATTCTTCTTTTTAAAATTAAATTTAAAAGAAGAAAAAATAAGGAAATTGCTGTCTTCAAGGGTTTGCTACTAAAATATTTCTTGAAGTTTTTAATTTTTCTGTATTGTTTTCCAGTTTCATGTATGTAGGTCATGTAAATTTCATGGTGAGATTTATCACTGTTTTATATTTTAATATTTTTGTAGCCATTGTATTTTATTTTTGTTCATCACCATGAATAGAAAGTATAGTTGCATTTCAATAAACATTTTACAAAAAGGGAATATATTTAATACAGGGCACAGTATTCATAGAATTATTTTATAATATTCATGCAAAAACAAAATGAAGAACTGTGAAAACTATCTACCCACACATTAGAGATCCAAATAATCCACCTGAGCTCCTAGATCCCAGAGTAATGTTCAACATGAGTCCAACTGAATACAAAGAGCCCACAGTAATGTTTTTCCTGAGTCCAACTGAAAGGCTATAGCCCACAACAATGTCTCATGCAAGTCTATTTCAAGGATCTGCACTAGGATAGCCCAAAATTCAGTGATGGAAGCTAGAAGGTGTGAGCCAGCAGGATTAAGTTTGTGTACCAGTAGACAGAGGGATCTTCACTGGCGCCAAGAAGGAATATTCAGAGGAAGAACCAGAGCCCCCCCAAATAGAATTGCAGGCATCCCCAGTGACAGCAGGATCTGAGCTCCTCTGATGGTGAGAACAGACACGGTCCTATTAAGAAAGCCAGCATGACAAATTTCTCCATGAGAATCAACAGCGTATCATCTTCTCCTCCAGTTTTCCTTTTGTGGTGCTAGCAACAATCCACATGTGGGCCTTCCACACCCAGTATCAGGCTGATTCAGTTCATTTGGGTGTTACACATTGATCATTAGTCAATCCATCACAGGCTCTCAACCTGTCATGTGGAACAATAACTCCAAATGTTGGCCTACATAGGCCATTTTCCAGGAATCTTTTTTCCACCACTGTTTCTCCTAGATATAGAAACCACTGTTTCTCCCAGAGATAGAGAAATAGTTTTTAAGGAAACATATCCTATACAATACTCTTTTGATGCTTGACATTGCACCAGGTCATCACCAATTCATGGATGACTTTCATCCCAACTTCAAAATAGTGTACCTTCTACTAAATATTATGGTGTGTAATAAACCTATAGACCAAGGATTTATTGCAACCTGCAGCAAATATTATATGTTTCCTACTATTTATCAAGCAGTTAACACAACTGATAAAACAGGTATGAAGTTTTGATGATTTTGAAAAAACTATAACATCTACAAAGTCATGAAAAGATCAATGCAGCTTGGCCTGAGAATGTGGCTGTCACTATGAGTGGGGTTTGTAAGAAACTTTGCCAAGAATTTTTTCATGAAGTTCATGGACTTCAGAAGATTGGTAAAGTGTACAAAGAGAGCATGGTTTGAGCTGAAGGCCTGCACAGCAAACTCAAACCAGCTGTTCAGCTTTACTGCATTGCTCAGACTCTGGTAAAGTGCCACCCAGCAACCCCAAGCAGCAGGGGAGCAATTGCTTTCCATGTGGGGCATGCTGAAGGTCCACTCAGCATACTTCACCCATTCAGGGATCCATTGAGAACTACTCAGGACCTGGTAAGTACTGCCTAGTGAACCCCACTCAACTAGAGGAATCCTTACAGTAAGAATAACCATGCTCAACCCAGGAAACAACTAAGGCTATACATTCAGCTGCCCTAGGGGTATACAGGCAAATGACAAAACAAAAGAGCAAAATGCAATCTCAAACCTCCAGCACATTCCAAACAAGCCTAGGATACATGGTCATAAAAGAAATTTCTGAAATTATAGCAACTGAAGTAAAGAAACTCAATGAAGCTGTAAAGGAAACCAGATCAGAAATAATCGCCCAGGTAAAACAAGAAATGATTTAAAAAATGAGAGAAATGCTCAATACATAGAAAAAATACATAGTTAAAAAATAGAATAGCATGGCAAAATGATGGAAACCTTAAATGGACAATGTAAGAATTAGAATGCATGAAACAGATTCTAAGAGATATCCAGAAAATCAAAAATTCCACGGAGAGTGGGCAAAACCATTCTCAATGAAAGTGAACATAGAACAGACCTCGAAGACAAGATTCAAGACAGTGAACAGGAAAGGAATTATCTTTTAAAAAATAACAAGGAATCAGAAAATAACAATTAAACAGTTGAAAGATGATTCAAACAAAATGATATAAAAAGACTGTTTACAGAAATAATAGTAGAAAATTTCCCAAACATGGGAAAGGAAACTGACACATAGATAAGTGAAGGATATATAAATCCAAATAGCCAAAACCAAAAGATATGTAAACCCAGGCATATTATAATCAACATCCCAGAATTTCAACATAAGGACAGAGTACTAAAAGCTGTTGGAGACAAGAAACAAATCACCTGTAAAGGAAAACCCATCAGAATTGGAGCAGATTTCTCAAAACAAGCAATAAGATCAAGAAGAGCATGGAATGATGTATTTGAAATCCTAAAGGAAAATGACTTCCAACCCAGATTGGTGTGCCTTGTAAAACTAGCCCTCAACTTTGACAGAGAAATAAGATACTTCCATGAAAAAGAACAGCTGAAATACTTCATGACAACAAAACCAATCCTACAAATAATACTGGAGGATATTCTAGATACACATAAATGTAATTAAAACTTCAAGAAAATCAAGAGAAAAAACCACCAAACAGGGCAAACAAATAAACTGGAAAGGTAAAGAACCAAGAGCAGAAAGAACATGACAAAGATAAACATATATATACATATATATATATATATATATATATATATATATATACATATATATATATATAAACACCTATATATATAAAACCTATATATATATATGTTATAAGATATATATATATATATATATATATATATATATATCTTATAACCATTAATAAAAATGGCCTCAGTTCACCAATTAAAAGAAACATACTGGCAGAGCAGATCAAGAAAAATACACAACTGTGTGCTGTACACAAGAAAGCCACCTAAACATAAAAGAAATGCATAGACTGAAAGCCAAAGGATGGAAAACAATATTTCATGCAACAGGAACCCCCAAAAGCAGGGGTAGGTATTCTGTTTAAATACAATGTGAACTTCATACCAGGAGTTAGCAAAAGAGATAAAGAAGATCACTACACACTGGATAGGGGAAACTTTCAAGAAAAATAGATAATAATATTAAATATATATGCACAAAATATGGAACCACACAGCTATATAAAACAAATATTAATAGAAATGGAAAATCAATTAAGCAATAACACAATCATAATAGAAGAACTTAACACCCCTTTGACAAAAAGAGACAGATCAAATACACAGAAAGTCAGAAAAGAAATAACAGAATTGGATCAAACTTTTGAACAAGAGGACGTAGTAGACATGTACAGAGTGTTCCACCCAACAACAGCAGAATACACATTTTTCTCAGCTGCATATGGACATACTCTAAAATAGGCAAGAATATCCCATAGAAAATTCTTAAGCAAATACAAAAGAATTGAAATAATTCCATGCATATTATCTGATCATAGTGCCATGAAACTGGAAGTTAATGACAAAAGAAACTATAAAAAGTCCATAAAATCATAAAAATTAAATAATACACTCCTGAACAAAAAATGGGTCACAGAGAAAATTAAAGAAGAAGCTAAACAGTGTCTACAAAAACAAACATGCAAATACAACTTACCAGAACCTGTGGGATGCAATGAAAGCTGTCCTCAGAGGGAAATTTATTGTGGTGAATTCCCATATCAGGAAAACTGAATGAATACAAATAAATAACCTGATGCTACCCCTCTATCATCTAGAACAAAAGAGCAAGTCAACCCCAAAGCCAATAGAATGGAGGAAATTATAAAGATCAGAGCAGAATTTCATGCAATTGAGATTAAGGAAGCAACATAATGATTTAACAAATCAAAGAATTGGTTCTTTAAAGAATAAATAATACTGATAAGCTCCCAGCCAATCTTAGTTAAAAAGGGATGGAAAAACTCAGTCATGCAATAAGGAATCTAAGGGGAAAAATCACTGCACACCCTGTGGAAATACAGAAGATCATCAACACTTGAAAAACCTTTACTCTCATAGTTTTGATAAAAGAGGAGAAATGGATAGGCTCCTAGAAACATATGAATTATCAAAATTAAATCAAGAGGTTGTAAAACTGATGAACAACCCAATTTCATTTAATGAAATTGAAAATGTAATTAGAACCATACCAACAAAGAAAAGCCCAGATTCTGATAGATTCATAAGTGAAATGTACAAGATGCCAACATTCCTCAAAATCTTCAATGAAGTTGAAAGGGAAGCAATTGTTCCTAACTCATTTATGGAGGCAAGTATTATCCTTATACCAAAGCCAGAGAATGACTCAACCAAAAGGAGAACTACAGTCAAATCTTCCTAATGAATATAGACACAAAAATCTTCAATAAAATACTGACAAACAGAATGCATCCAGTCATCAAGATTATACACCGTGACCAATTGGGACTCATTCCTGGAATTCAGGGATGTTTTAACATATGCAAATCAATAAATGTAATACAACATATCAATAGATCCAAAAGTAAGAATCACATGACCATCTTAATAAATGCAGAAAAAGCTTTTGATAAAATCCAACACTAATTCATAATAAGAACCCTACATAAAATTGGAATAGATGGCCTTTATCTCAATCTGATAAAAGCCATCTATGACAAACTAACAGCCAGCATCATATTAAATGTTCAAAAACTGAAAGTTTTCAACCTAAAGTTCAGAACAAGACAAGGATGTTCACTATCACCACTCCTATTCAATGTAGTGGTGGAAACATTAGCCAGAGCAATCAGACAAGAGAGAAATAAAAGGAATAAGGATAGGCAACTAAGAAGTTAAATTATCAGTATTTGCAAATGACATGATAATCTACATAGAAGGCTCCCAAAGCCCCACTGAAAGACTTATAGGTATAATAACCAGATTCGTTAATGGAGCTGGATACAAAGTCAACACTCAAAAATCAATAACATTCCTGTACACAAACAACAAACTCAATGAGAGAGAAATAAGAAAAATCACATCCTTCACAATAGTATCCAAAAATTGAACTACTAAGAATGAATTTAACACAGAAAGTAAATGATCTATTCAATGAAAGTGACAGTACTCAGAAAAAAGAGATTGAAGAGGATTCCAGAAAATGGAAAGACATTCCTTGCTCATGCATAGGAACAAAAAACATTGTGAAAATGACTATTCTCTCTCAAAATTGTTATACAGATTTAATGTAATTTGAATGAAGGTAACATTAACATACCTCACAGATCTAGAGAAATCATTCTTGAAATTCACATTGTACCAGAATCGACCTAGAGTAACAAAGGCAATTCTGGGTAACAAAACCAAAGTTGGAGGCATGACAATCCCTTACTTGAAGTCATATTACAAAACTACTGTGATAAAAGCAGTATGGTACTGGTAAAAAAAAGAGACCTGAAAATCAATGAATTGGATTAGAAGAAACAACCACAACTACAAACACACTTGCCCACCTTGTCTTTGACAAAGGGGTCAAACATGTTCACTCAAAGAAAGGTAACCTGTATAATAAGTGGTGCTGGGAAAACTGGCTTTCCACATACTGAAAACCAAAGCTAGATACATGCCTATCACTTTGAATTAAATTAAAGACAAAATGGATCAAAGATCTAAACATTAAAACAGAAACACTAAATCTATTGGAAGACAAAATAGGTAGAAATTTTGAAGACATAAGGATAGTCAAAGATTTCATGAATGAATGTCAAACTTCATGGGAAAAACTTCCCAGAATCAACTATTGGGATCTCATCCTATTAAAAAGTCTTTGCATATCAAAAGTAATATGCAACAGAGTGAAAAGAAAATGTATGAACTGGGAATAAATCTTAGTCAATTGTCTCTCTGACAAGGACTTCTTTCTACAACATATAGATGATTAAACAAAATCAGGCCCCAAAAGTTTAAAGACCCAATCCAAAAGTGGGTATCTGAGATGAATACACATTTCTCAAATACAAATGAAGAGATACAAATGGCAAATAAAAACATTAAAAATATTCAGCACCATTGGTCATTAGAGAAATGAAAATTAATACCACACTGAGATTCCATCTCACTCTGGAAAGAATGGCCCAGATCAAGGTAACAACCAATAATAAATTCTGGAGAGACTGTGAGCAAACAGAAACTTTTCCACTCTTGGTGGGAGTGTATTCTGGTGTTACCATTGTGGAAATCAGTGTGGAGGTGCCTCAGAAAGCTGGGATTGGAAATCCCATTTGACCCAGGTATTCCACTTCTGGGCATATTCACAGAAGAATTGAAAACATCATACCACAGTGATATATGTGCATCCATGTTTATAGCAGCACAATCTATAATAGTCAGATCTTGGAAACAACCCAAATGCTCATCAACTGAGGAACAAATAAAAATATGTGATATTTTTATATAATGGAGTATTGCTCAGCAGTAAAGAAACATCACACTGAGGCTGTTATAGGTAAATGGATGCCAGTTGAGACCATAATAATAGGTGAAATAAATTAAAATCACATGTGTAAATATCATGTTATCTCCTGAGTACAAGAAACTGGAAGAGTAAATAAGATCCAAAAATCTTCAAAAAATATTGTGAAAGAGTAAGCAACTGCTGAAACAGAAAAAACAACTAAGGGAAAATCAGAAAAGTAAGAGAAAATACTAAAGATATAAATTTGTATACATACACTTAAGATACCTAACATAAATGTCACTACTAATTCTGTTGATTCTTGGAACCAAACAGTTAACATTCATAGGATTAGATCAGTTTTGCATTTCTATAACTGGTAATGTGAGTAACTCTTGTAGATAACTATGCAATATAACAACACTTAATGAGTTCCTAATATCTTGTTTTGAAAGCCTACATTTTTATTATTTTTGGTTTTCCTGTTGTTGTTTATTTGTATTTTTTCTTTTATTTTTTGTTTTTCCCCCTTTAAAATAAAATAAAATGAAAATAAATGAAGGAGTACAAAGAGTTATACAACAGCCTAGTGATCCTTAGCAAAAATCTGGAGCTAGATCTGCAAGATGATGTCATCATTTAACTCCTAGCTATGCAACATGAGGAGCTTACTGATGAGGACCTGATGGAATTAGAAGCCCACAAAAAGCAAGAAGACAGCAAAGAGGAATATGTAACTGAATAATCAAAGGGATTTACAGCAGAATAAATGGCAAGGGGATTTTCTTTACTTAAAGAATCACTGTTACTGTAAATATAAATTTGCATTAGATATTCGGAATGCTATCCAGTGCTACAGAGTCATCTATGATGAGAAAGAAAGAGTTACTGCTCAGACTTCACTGAATTATTTTTTCAACAAGGTAGATAGTTGAGTCCATCAAAATCTCATGTCATCAACATCAGATATGAGAGAAACTCCATCTTGCTTTCTGTCTGTTATTTCCAATGAGTGTTTAGTTACTTCCTCTCCCAGATATCTTCCCTCCTCCAGTTCATAACTCTGTTTAGATCAGTTCAGTCCTGTATCCCCCTATATGCCAGTTTCGGTACTGTACTGTACCAACATTTAAAGGTAAATTTAAAGGAAAAGTAGTTTATTTACAGTTTTACTGCATTGAACCACCATTTTAGGGTACCTTTAAAAGCAAAACTACTTTATTTGCAGGATGTGTGTGTGTGTGTGTGTGTTATTTTTTATGACTTACACTATACACTGTGTCAGCACTGTATAACACTCATTTTGTTCAGCTTAACAATGAACCTGACTTACAAAAGTTCTCTAAGAATAGAACTTTCTTGTAAGTTGTGGACTTACTGTATTGTTCACATGGCCATGTTTCCAAAACTTATATACAGACTTAATGCACTCCCAATAAAAATAACAACAGCATTCCTTACATAACTAGGAAAAATAATCCTAAACTGTAATGGAACCTGAAGAGTTCACAATAGAAAAAGAAATCTTGGGCAACAAGTGCAAATTAAAAGATAACACAATCCCAGATTTCAAGTTGTATTATAAAACTACAGCATTTTTTAAAAAAGGATAATAATAGGCACAAAAGCAGATGTGTAGATTAATGGAACAGAACTTAACTCACAGGAACAACTACAGGCACATTAAGACTTCTGACCTTTGCTAAAGTGACCAAAAGATTACACTGGAGGAAACATAGTCTCTTTACCAAATTAGTCCTGGGAAAACTGGTTACTCACAAGCAGAATATTGAGTCTAGACCAACATCTATCAACATGTACTGAACTAAAATCAACATAAATGAAAGACCTAAGTATTAAAATAGAAAAACTTAGTCTGCCAGAAGACAAAATATGGAAAAAAAATTTATATGCATAGTTATGGTTTTTCCAAAGAGAACTCCAATAGCACAAGAAACAACATTGATAATCAACAAACTGATCATGTAGAATTAAAAACAACAAATTATGTAGAATTAAAAAGCTTTTTTCACAACAAAGGAAAAAATAGAAACATAAGACAACCTACAAGGTATAAAGAAATTTTAGCTAGCTAATCCTCAATTTGTTGACTAGTATCAAGAACACATAAAGAACTAAAATAATTTGAGATGGCTTAAAACAAAATCTCAATCAAAAATAGAACAACATCAATTAAAGTGAATAGAGCCTTTTAAGAAGAAGTATAGCCCATCCAGCTCCATAGGACGCGG
>PVJX010036493.1:0-17552 GCA_004027295.1 Dolichotis patagonum
CTTTATTCCATCCTTTTTTTTTCTGTTTGCAGCTTCACTGTGTGTTCACTTTGTTTGCCTTAATTTTGTAACATGAACAGCTATTTCGGGGAGTATGTGGTTTGTCAACTAGTGATTTATGGTTTTTTTTGAGGTTTTGTATTGTTTCTACCCTTTTTTCTGTATTGCTTTTTTTCTCTTTAAATAAAATTAAAAAAAAAGATAGTTGCCTTAGAGATATGCATATTTGTGGTTTTTGAGTTTTCTTTCATTTTTTTGTTTTTATCTTTGTGAAATGATTTCTTTTACTCCTACCTCTTTACTCTCTTTTTCTTGAGATCCACTTAATTTTTAAAAAATTTCTCTAGTTTTCTTATGTTTACATTTTATTTTGTATAATTTGACTCATTCAATTACTTTCATCATTAGACATTAAAGAGCTTATCTTTGATACCATACAGCTGTCTAACTCTATATTATAATGCAGTCTCAAACTATCTGCCAGGAATGTCTAGCCCACTTACATTCAGTGTAATTGGTGATATGCTTGAGGCGTTCTTATCAGTTTTTTCTTATTATCTGCTTTGAATTATTCTCTATTTTTCTTCTTCTGCTTTCTTTTTTTGAAGTGTAATGCCTCTAGACTTCTAGCTTAGTTTCTATTTTTTATTTGGTATTTTTAAGAGTTTCCTCTCTTCTACAGAGTTGCACTGTTCAGTACAGTATCTGTTAGTCTACATGTACTTAAATTTAAAGTACGCAAATTTAATGTAATAATCAGAACTCAGGCTTCCCGAGACAGAAATAATGTAATCAGATGTGCATTTTAGATTTAAAAACTGACATTGTAACTGAGTAGGGGATGGACTGAAATCCAGCAACACATACAGGGGCAGAAAATGAAAGCAAGGATGCCAAACATAGGCTTTTAAAATTATTATTATTAATCAAAGTGATTGATGAAAGTTTAAATCAGAGGAACAGCACTGAGCTTAGAAAAGAAATTTCAGAGTTATATGAAGAGTAGAAGCAATGAGAATTACTAAAAGTCTTAATGGAGGTCTTGTGAATAAAGAAGAAAATGTTAACGATGACATTTTAATTGGATTGAATATTCTGATCTTATTCGTGTGACAAATACCAGGAATACAGGAGGAAGAGACAGTTTTAAATAAAGGAGAACAATAAAATTAATATTAATTTGAATTTAAAGTTGTACACTAAGGGGTTTTTGGATATGACCCATAGCTATATATCTTTAATTTTACATAGCTATTAAAATAATTTATAATATCTAAAGTTGTTAAATATTAGGACAGGTTCCTAAAATAGTAGAAACTATGCAGTCTAACAAACTATAAGAATAACGAAATGGCATCTCCCTGAGGCGATAGATGATTGTTTGTTTGTTTGTTTTTGACTTTCAGAAATAATTATTTCCAAACTCCTAATGAGGACTCTGCTGCCTCTTTTCTCATATAAGCCTTCTGTTTTTCTGTCTTGGGCAGTCCTTCGGCTTGCTCCAACTCCCCAGTGCATTCAGTAAGTAGGGCTCTCAAGTTAACCTGTCAAATTCAATTAACTGCTGCAAGCTGTCCACGGTGACACTTGGTGTAATTAATTGGGAAACCGGCACGCAGGCACCGGTCAGAGGACTTCGCAACTGAGTGTGAAGTCTCGCGAGACCTCTTGCTCGGTTCCAAGTGCTGAGGTTCTGGGTGGCGTGGGGTTGTTCCACGGAAACCACTTATAAGCCTGTTACATGCTGTGCTGTCAAAATCCCGAATGCCACCAGGTTTACACTCAGGACACATGCTTTGAAAACTCCATCACCTTCGCTGTAAACAAGTACTTTCAGTATTTCTCTGTTTATCCCAGTAGACACTACAAGGTTTTCCCTTCTCTTTACTCCAAACGATCTATAAAATTATTGTCTTTTGTAATATAATGACCAGTAAATTAAACAGGTTTTAATCTACACGATAATGACATAAAGATTTAATAATAATGTTATATTTTTTTCACAAATTGTTTTCAATGCCTGGCAAATTCTTCCCTTGTGCACAAAATTGACGCAATTTTCACAGTCCTTAGACTCATTAACACAGCCCCTAGGACAAAGGCATGTTTCAACGTGTAGAATAGTTTATATCACCATTAATTGATGATATGCTATTTTCCAGTCTAGTATTCAGTATTTGAATGCTGTTCCTATAAGAGAATTCCTACCAATTTTCCTTGGGGAAGATTTAACAACTGGAGATAATTTTGTAACTTACATTACTCACCACGAGATGGCAGCCTTGTCAGGGATCATTGTGTTGAGGGCTACTGTGTTGAGACAATAGGAAAATAAATACATACATCACAATGAACACAGTTCTAGACACAGAATAAGCTCTGTGTAGATGCTAGTCATTTTTTAAAATTAAAATTAATAGCTATTGACTACAAGTCAATCAGATAATCCAAAAATTAGTTTAAAAATCAACTCTATAAAAAACTTCAATTTCTGCAATTTTACAGAACTTTGATCATTTCTATGGTTAGCTAATTCTATAGTAAATAGTTTAATTGTATATATCTTAGCAAAGTTATTTTAAATACTACCCTAAGTATAGGTAAATTTATTAATCTAAATTAAATATTCAGTAAGGACTTACTACCTTTTGTACTTTTTATTTAGTTCTATATTTTCCTATCACTTGGCGATTGCCAAAGCTTTGCATAAAACTGTTCTCTATAGTAACTTTAAACTTTTAAAAGTACATGTGCCTCTCTAAAGATATTAGAACTATATGGCATAAGATATGATATAGATAAAAACGAATTTATACTGGTTCTAGGATTTTAGCATTAATGCTTTATGTTTGATAAATATGTTTATATTATAAAACTATCAGACACCAGCTATCACATGCAATAAAATAAGAAAATTTGGAATACCATTCACCCTTGCTTATCCCAATACCCAGTGATAGTCATTATTTGGTGCTTTTTCTCTTCACCATGTAGGCACACAGACTCATGTAAACCATGCATATTCAAAATATTTTCTATGAATAAACTCATTCTTTTTCTTTTTTCTATTTCTATGTAATAGAGATAGGCATTTCTCCTATTGTAAAAATATTGATTAATATTTATATTTGTATGTATACATCTATGTTGGATATATATGTATATATTTTATTAGCACATGTCCAACCACGGATTCAGAGAAGTCATCTTTTGAAATTCGACTAAGTATTGTTCTTCCATTTTAAAAATTCTGTTTAATTTTCTTTTTCGTACATGTCTACAGTATACGTTTACATTATTTGCGTAGTTGGGACGTGTGCATTACACATCCTAATTTACATGTTCTGCTCACTGCCTCCTTCCTTCTCTCCGTCTCTTGATCCCTTCCCCATCTGAGAAAGCTCTAGCTCCCCGTGTCCTATTATTTAACTTTTCTTTTGCTCTTTATATATCATTTGGATTTCTCATCCAAGAAAAGCATGCAATATTTAAGGTTGTGTGTCTAATGAGGTTTAAATTTTTAAATAGATATTTTATGACAATAAACCAAGTGATATTTTCAGAAGTAATAGTGTTAGAATAGCACACCAATTAAAATAATACACATTAAAATTTTATATTTAAATTTTGAAGTCAGTTTTCAAAGGAAAATTCATAACATTAAACATCAAAACATTAGTTTCTGTTTTCAAGTTTCAAGTAAAAATATTTTATTGTTCTTTATAAATTTTTTAATTTGTTCATTTTCATGATAAATGCATATTTTGCTACGTCTTTACCTATGTTCAAGAGGTTTGATAAGATTTTTTCTAAAAATTAATTTTACTGATTTTAGTGTTTCTATACTTGATATATAGTTCCCTGACATTTTTATTTTTAATCTTTCTAATTTTATTTACAGGAATGTGTTTTGCAAATAGCATTTTGTATTATAATAAAGTATAATCAAAAGAATTAGTCAAGAGAAGATCAGATGAAAGTGGTGCAGCAAATAAGTGCTGGGTAATGTTCCTATCCTAGTGTAGAAAAGTCAGCTCATTTTTAGATACTTTAAAAAGTTAGCAAATGCAAGTATATTTTTAGACTTTCATCTTAAATACATAAAAATTAAAATTATTAAAATATATAAATTAAAAATATTACAAATTCATAGGTGTTCCTTAAGTACCTTATAGATGCTGTGTTCTGTGATTCTTTAATTTTAGAAAGTACAGAGTGGAAAAGTATATCAAACTATTGTAAATGATTGGATTTCCATTTTATCCTTATCCTAATGCTTACCCAAAGTTAAATCAGAATGCGCACTACTGGGGGAAACTTTCATGGGAAAGTAAACTGTGAGTTGAATATTATAAACTCCAGAACACTATAGGTTAAAAAAAAATGCAAAATTCAAAATGAAGAAAATTTAATTTAAATAAAAATATCACTCGTTTCTCAAAAATGTATTTATAGATACTATGCATGTAGGATTCACTTGGTACTTGTTAACAACCACCAAAACAAGTATTTGCACATATATAATACAGAGTTATGACCAAATATTTCACATTCAGAAGAAAAAAACACTATTGTTACCTGGAGCTGAAAATGTTTATTACTTTATATAAAAATCCTTATTTAAATATTCTCAGGTGTTAGAATACTTTCTAGGGAGAATTCATAATAAAATTTTGAGGAACATAAAATTATAATTTAATATGAGATACCATTGCTTGAATTCGACTCAGGATAGAATTCAAAATGTTATGTTTATAGAAATGTTCTCTTTTTTTATTTGGAGAAAAAAAGCAAAACAGAAAAAAGGGTAGAAATAACACAGAATTTCAAAAAAATAATAGAAGAAATCACTAATTGATAAATTACATATTGTTATCTTAGGAGTAGTTGTTCAAGTTATAAAATCAAAGCATAAAAAGTGGACAATCGATCAATGACAGTGCAAATTATTCTGTTTGATGAACTAACAAACACTTAGTAGTATGTTTCTGTCTTGCTAATAATAAAAAAACTGAAAGAGTAATAAGATCCAAAATGTGTAATAGATATTGTGATAATGAAAGGAAAACAAAGTGCTCTAAAGGATATAACATTCTCTCTTTTAATCTTACAAAAAATTTTAAATATTTGATATGACCCACTTTGTAAGTATGCATAAAATATAAATATTGTATGACAGCTCATGGAATTCTTTATGTTTATCTTAGTAAAAGCCAAGAATATTCCTGCATAATAGTTTTTAGGTGACATAAGTGGCTTTTTAAACTCACAGCTACAAAGAATCTATCAGAATAACATGGCTATTTGACAGGTAATATGTGGGTCAATATATAAGGCAAGTAAATGAATACAGAATGAATAAACCAATTTATCCTTCAACAAATGAAAGAGGAATTTAAAAGTAAAATATTCAATAATTAATTCTTATAAGGCTCAAATGTCTTTCTCATCTATGTTTCTGCCTTGCTGCAAGGCTGTATCATAGCATTGGGGTTGAATATGTTTACAAACCACAGAGAGGTCATGCTAACGCAGTGGGTGGTGTCTATCACTCTTACATTGCATTGTGTCAACCTTATTCATCAGTTTAGTTCATAATCTGAAGTCAGGTCCAGTCCTTAACAGTCTACAAGCTTCAGCATTCCATTTATTTATCTCAAAATTTCTTTTGCTGTCCAACTTTATCATGGTCTGGTATAGTTTGTCTTAATTTGTTATCAGGTGTATGGCTTCAGAATGCAATCATTAATTCCATTTGGACTTGTTTAGGCATGCCTTGTTTAGGCATGATATCGTTTTGTTAAAGTGTAAACGTGATTAGACCATTGGCAAATGAGTTTGGAACTTTTAATGAGTCACTTTAATATTTTAATATCAAATGAAATTAGGTTGGAGCTTGGAGCCAAGAAGATTCTGTTTGCGTGATCTATTTCATCAAATACTTTCTTTACTTTCAATTAATAATTCCATCAAAACTAACCTCCAATGTCTTAGAATTACTTTCCCATAGTCATTTTTACGTAGTCTTTATTTTTTGTATCAAGACAGAGACCACAACTTGTGGTGAGTCAGTGTGATGATGATTTTCCTAAATATATATATCAGATAATGCACAGGCTATTAGGGAAATGTCTGTTTCTTTGAAGTACAAGATAATTTTGTTGACTTATTTACAATCAGGGTGCCAGTCAAGAACACACATTAATCATGCTCGGGCCTTATTAATACTGAATAGCAAAGGAGAGAAAATATATCCAGAATTTTCTGCAAATTCTTTGCACATCATAGCATAAAATGGCAAAGATCATCCCAAATATTGCTCTCATAATCGAGTTTCTAGGATGGGCTCAATCAATAGCTCTTCCAATAATTTGATATTGCATCATATAATCAAATATTTTACCCAGTGAAGGAGTAATTCACAGCTTGAATTTTTTTGTTTGTTGGTACCGTGGATCAAACTCATGACCTCACACTTGCCAAGCAGGCACTTATAACAGCTTGAATTTTAAAGAAGCTGAAAACATTTTTTGAAAAGAGTTGGCATAAGATAGTTACTTTCTGGGCTAAAGAGGGACATTGAGCTGTGCTGAAGTAACAGAATGCGCGCGAACAGCACTTACTGCTTGCAGCGTTTTGCTTTGTATTTGTACCTTCACTAGCTTGAAACTTTCCACAAAAACCAGATGGTTCTCAACAAGGTCAACTGTGTCTGCATTAAGGAAATAGGACCTTTTCAAAATGACAACAGGTCAGCATAAAAATCCCATGGTAAGGATTATAAAAAGAAGGAAAAGCAAAACGTGAAATCAGCTTGTCTTACAAAGCAATAACAACACATAGTTATGAAGTTAGAATGATAGTAATTATTTTGAGGGCAAGAATAACCTCTAGTGCTGGAGGTAAAAATCATTATGGATTTACATATTAGTTTAGGTTGACCTCTAAGAATTTGTTTTTACATAGCTGACTTTGTAAATTCACTCTGGTTCATGTATTCTTCTTTGATGGCATATTCACAATCACACTTAAGCTTCAAGTAATTAGAGCACAGGGTCAGTTTAGGGTCAGATGAAAATCATGCTAATGAAGACCATTACTTCAGCAAAGCACAATTATGAGCTGCTTATGATTCTCTGAATCAGGCAGCCCTCTGGGAGAGTACAAAAATCTTCTCAAAGAAGAACACGCTGTTTTCTTAGAAGGCATTTGTTTACTTACAATAGAACAACGTAAATTCAAACTTCTGCTGATTACATGCACCTCATCATTAAGGAGAAATCTGTTGAATGGCTAGTGTACCCACTGTAATGTTACAGCATAATTTCTGGTCTATTCATCATAAATTTATAGTAATTCATGGGGTCAATGATCCTAGATAGAAAATTAAAGAGAGAGCAGTTAAAATGATTTTGTTTTTCTATCTCAAGGTTTTGTTTATTTGAACTCAAACCTTTCTCTAATCCCAAGGATTGGATTTTCCAGTGTGGTAAAGGCAGCGATCATGATTTATTTCAATGATTGTGGTGCTACAACACTCAACAACCATTGAACCTGGATATATGAACGTGTTAAACTAAATTTTCATTGATTATTTTGCGTGTTCGGTTTTTATAGCATGAATTTAAAAACCAGGCCTGGTTTTCCTAGTGTCATGCTAGTTTTCCAGCTGGGAAATAGATATTGGAACTAACATCTCTAGATTTCTAGGTGAAAGTGTGTTCTTCCTGCAGCCCGTGTCTCATTGCACTATGCTGAATTCCTAAATTACTAGTGGATTCAACAAACTGGTTTTTCCTGGAGTAACAAAAAAGAGCTAATTAGAAGCAAAAACTTAGTAAATTCCTGGTCTTTGGATTAAGTCGATGGAAGGTAACAGATCACGGAAAACACTTGTAGGACTCACATTGCTTATAAACATACCTAGTTGAAGGTCATTTGGTTTTGCACCTGTGACTTCAGTACATAGGTTAAAATGTTTGCAAATAATTCATAAGCTACAAAAATATACCTATGCATAATATCCCCAAATTTTATGTTTTCTATTCATATACAAACACATTCTAAGAAATTTCAAAAGCAAAATGCCAAATACATACATAGGACTCCCCTCTGTGCCAGAAATTTTATATTGGCCGTGCATCAAAACTGCTTGAGAGGCAAAATTATTCAATTTTCTTTTCAAATGAGAAGCATGGCAGCATCAATAACATAGCAAAGGAGCAAGAATCTGTATTTTTCCACTGGTTCAGTGATGCAACAGAAATACTGCTCCACATCTTGCTGAAATTTGTTTGAATTTCCAATTACATTTTGCAGCTAAAATCAGGGAGCAGCAGTGTAGCAGAGGGAGGGTGCTCTTCTATTATCTCATAAAGCATGCAGTGTGTTCTACCTACGACTAGAAAGAAATGTGAATTATAATAAACAGCTGAATGTAAATGATTTAGAATTCCTTATGTAAGAATATATTCATAATATACACAAAGAAGTCTGATTAAATCTGAAAATTTCCTGGCTTGAGATTTTAAAAAGTTAATGTTAGCTAAATTGATAAATTTGGGTAGTATTTTGTCTGAAAGAAGGCAGTGTTTTTAAGCACAATGATACCCTTTATGGAAACAATGGTAACTCTTTCTATGTGAATGTCAGTATTTTTCAGAGCTAAAATATGGAAATTTTATTTGTCACTCTGTCAATTCACTTGGGTTCACAGCTCATAGCTCCCCACAGCTTTTTTTAGTTTTCTTATGTTGTGCATTTTCAGCATCCTCATCCCAAAAATAATTAATCATTGCTTGGAATTTGTTGAAGAGAGAAAGAGACAGAGACAGAGATAGGAGAGACAGAAACAATTTTTCTATTATACTTCAAATGGATATGTATTATTTTTATAAGATCTACCCATAGCTACAATTAGATTTTTTGCCCTAAAATTAAAAGAAATCTGAACAATGATATCATGATATCTACAGTCAGGTCTTTTTTTGTAATAATACTTTAAAATAATATTATATAGGTTGAAAACTAAGAAGTTCAGTACTTTATGAATCAAATGAGATAAATCTGATAGACGAGTTAACAAGAAAGAAAACACCAAGCCCAATGAACAAAGATGTACATGGTAATTTGAGGCAAGTCTGTAAAACCTTGCAGAATAATGTGCAAAATGTCAAGGCTGGATTCTTCTTTTCTTCAGTGTTACCTCTCTCATCTGTGGTTTTCATCCTTTTCCATTGCTGGAATAACTTCTTGTTCAAGCAGTTCGTCTCTATATCTTGATAGTTTCACCCTGTACTTGGCTATTTAGTCATAAATCCTCCCTGGATGAGTAAAATATGCTGGAAAGAACTCGATCTAGTTGGTATAATAGGTACAAAATAAATACACACTTCAACAAGTTGCCTAGATTTAAGACTGCTTCAAATGAATATTTCCAAAAATTACTTCTCTGGATTCTAGAAATAACAACTTACCACGATAAAAGTATCTCCTTAATAATCCCTACATAAAATATGACATACTGGAACATTATGTGGAGCCTGAATATTGATATAAGATTTTTTACCACAAAACCCTTTACAATAAATCAATATAGAGCAAATCATGTTTGTGAATAAAAGTGTTTGAAAGATAAAAATCTCAGTTCTTTCAATATTTATTTAAAGTTGAATTAAATTTAATGATAATCTTAAAATGTCATTTTTTTTCTTATTCAAAAACTCGGGTACTCCTAAAATTATTCTTAAATAAGAAAGAGGCAAAATTAACTGAGAATAGTTTCAAATAGAAGACAGAAAATTGAACCAGATGGTAAGACATATTCCTCCATTACCCTGGGTAAGAGAGTGGAACTGGTACAAGAATAAGCAGACAGATGAAAGCAAACAAGAAGTGTAAACAGAAACATCACCAACAACAGCTTGGTGTTATAGTGAGTCACATTTCTAACAATTTAAGCATATAAGAACTTGGTTTCAGAGACCTGAATTATGAATTCAGCACAAGATTGCTATACCTAAAAACCATCTTAAAGAAGCCATATAATTGTGTATATTTTAAAGCATTGGTAGCCTGGCGACAAAAAAAAAATCTAACCATTCCCCAGATTGACTCAGTAAGTTTTACCCGAATGGCCATCCTGTCACCCTGACAGCCTTTCTTAAAAACACAGGACGCGCTGGTCCTGGAGTCAGGGTGTTATCATGGCTGTTATATCTCATGGTCATCAGGGCTGTTATATCTCACTTTGAATGACTTCACTGGCATATAACTTTGTATGATTCTTTCATGCATCTGGTTTAGATGGGTCATTTTTTAACAGAAAAATCCGTTTTGATCTGTTAACAAACTAGGATTTCTACTGTGGGAGACAGAAAGGCAGACCTTGCATTATAGTTGATTTATGACAGAATCACCTAAGAAGTTTTGAGAGCTGTCAGGCTGGCATTCTCCTGGTGACAACTGCCTTGACTACTGGAGGTACATGATTTTCTTCTGTGATTTCCCTTTTTATATTTCATGCTTTATAAATATAACAATTAAAGGATAAAAGTTTAATTATTCAATATAGTATTTTGAGAAAATAAGATAACAAATTATTATAAATCTATTTCTCCTACATTTAAAAATATTTTAACTCCACTCTAGTGTTAATTCAAAAGAAATAAAAGACATATGAAAACCTGGATAAAAATGCATGTACATGCAGTATTGTTAATACAATATTAACTTTATTTCTAAGAAAGACTTTTTGGGCACTCGAGTGTTCGATTGTACTGTTAAAAGAAAGATTAAAGTGTAAGACTTCAAGTTGCAATTGTATCTGAATACCAAAAAATTAGACAGTGTGATAACATTATAATAAATAACAATCAGAAGAACACATTATAAATCATTATTAATGGATACAGAAATTCAGCTAATTCAGAAAATGACAATATGAATATATACATATATATGGATGTATATATACATGAAAGCACATATGGTTGACAGAAAAAGGTGAAAATTAATGCAGAAGTATAGTATAATTTTGAACTATCAAATTAGCAACAAATTGTAGCATTATTCATCAAGGTTCTCAATGTAGGTTTCCACTGACAGATGAATAGACAAAGAAAACATGGTATATACCACATTGGAATACTATTCACTCATGAAAAATGAAACTGTAATTTGGATAAGACAGTGGAACTGTAGAATATTAAGTAAAGTAAAATAAGATACAGAAAGGAGAGTAAGATGATGATCACTAGAGGCTACAATAGATAGTTGGAGGGAGAATGGAAGCAAAGAGCCTACAGCAGTGATGATAAACCCTTCAGGAAGGCGTGCGCAAACTGCTACTCCCACCCATTTATTTATGGCAAAATGCCAACACTACAATTAAACCTGAGCATGAATGTTTTAGTTAAGAAAAAAATCAATACATGAATACAAGTGTCATCCATCATTGAGGCCGCCAGGGGGAGCTCGACTCCTCTGTGCACTGGTGCCATAGGTTTACAACCGCCTACCACAGCGCAGAAATGACACTATGTTTTCTAACAATCTACTATACGGTTTAAAAAAAGAAAAGAGAAAGAACAGAAGCGTAGAGCTCAAAGCTTTCCATAAAAAAGAGGTGATAAAGTGTTAAGCAGATAAAAATGACACTTAACCTTGTCTGATCATTTCACGTTGCATACATGTATCAGATTATCATAATATCTCATTAGTACATTTTGAATTCCATTTTTAAAAAATAGATCAATAGTTAACAAAAATTCGGGCATTAGTGACACAGGAGAAGTCTTATGCTATTTATTAGGAAGTAAAATAATAATTTTTCTAGGAAAGAATTTGTTTCTATTTCTGAGTCTATTGATCTATTTAAAGATAAAAAGGTAATTTTATATCTTATAAGAGGAAAAATTCCAAAGTAAGACTGTCTGAAGAAGTTATCTGGTAGATTAAAAAAAAGAATAGTCTTAAAAATGTAAATCTCTACTGATTATATTCCAGTAGTTTGGGGGCAGGTCTCTAAAATTAGTTCGAAGCTACTTTTAGAATAGATCTAAAAACAAATCTCATCTAACTCTGTGCTATCCCTCTCATTTTTTTCTTTCTCCTTCCATCTCTGTCTGTCTCTGGGTCTCTGTCTCTTTCCTTGGGTCTCTCTGTCTCTGCCCCTGGGTCTCTCTGTCTCTGTCTCTGTCCCTTGCCCCTAGTGTTGATGCTTCAAAGAGATAATTCTTGTAACTACAAAACAGACAGTTGCACACATTACAGCTTGGATTCTTGGGAGCAATTGCCAACTCAATGTCTAGGTTCCTTATTGCACTGTAAAAAGTAATTCCTTTTCAGAATACTTATTTTATTATTGCCTTGTTGGTTACTATCTTCTCTTTGTGAGATCAATTCATTACAGCAAGAAGAAAAAAAAAACTCTCACAGACAATGATAGACATGAATTTAGTATGAAAATGATGTCACACTATTTTGGGTAATAACACTCAGTATTGTGATTTTTTTCCTTGGAGATTCTTTCTTTTGGAAGCACCAGTGTTGTAGTGTTTGCTAAGAGCATGCCTGTGGGGATTGGGAAAGATGAAAAGAGATTGGATTTTAGTTAAGTGAAGAAGTAATTAACAGTTTTTATGCTGCAGGAAACATTTTCATGGCTAAAACTAGCTCTCCTGTAGCTCGTGTTATTATCCATGCACCAGTGTGAGTATTCCCACCACATTTTTCAAGAATTTTAGTGTGTCTAAATGAAGAAGTACTGTATTTATTTGCATAACAGTTCAGATATAGTACTGTATGTTTTTATCTGGATCCTTTGAATTCTAGATCCTAGCATCCAATGAGGTATGTACTTGTATAGAGTTGTTAATTTATTTTGCATATGATTCTCATCTGTCAGATTATAAGACTATTCTAGAGATTATAATGAGAATCCAATGAGATGCAATGCCTAATACAGTATTTGATAAACATATAATAAATAAAATATAAATAAGTTACTAGACAAAATTGTTTGCTATTATAAACATTTTATAAATAAGATAAAAGTAACAGATACTAGATAACTATTATCATTGTCATTAGTGTCTGTTTTTGAAAAAGAAAACAGCAGGAAATATGAAGGTAGGGCCTGATGCTCCTGTCAAGAAGCTTATACCACTGAGGGATCAAACACAGCAAGACTGTGGCATAGACAGTAATTGTTGTGGCTGCAAAAACTAATAATTAAGTGAACAATTTCCAGATTTATAGTATTTTACATAAAATAATTATCAGTTGTAGGATTTCTCTGAAACATTATTTTGTATCTTTCAGGCTATTTTAAATTTGTATTAGACTTACAAATTTTTCCTAGCTGACTGTGATAGTGTATGCCTATAATCTCAGCACTCAGGAGGCTGAGGCAGGAGGATCACTGTGAGTTTGAGGCCAGCCTGTGCTACATAGTGAGTCCAAGGCCAGCCTGAATTGTGTAGTGAAACTCTGTGTCAAAAGAGTAGATTTTGCTAAACAGAAAATAAATAATATGCTTCACTACGTTTTACATCTTTAGGTAAAGGTCCACAATCATGAGCAATTAGTATATTTTATTGACCCATTTGGATAGATACAGAGTGTTTTACTTGACTATAAAAGTGTAATATAAGTAGACAAATATGCATATATACATATCTGTCTTCTAAACATTTTTGAAACATTGAATAACTTGTTTTTAAAAGAATTACAAAGACAATAAAATGTAATCTAGATTCTATCATAAAATAGACATTATTCATATTCAATTTTCTTCTAACTTCTTCTTTCTTCTTTCTTCTAACTTCTAATGTGTATTAAGCACATATTATAAAAATTTAAATATTCAGTTGCATTTATTAATAAATGTATGCCTTAAGTGTATTAAAATTTGATGGAATGCACAGAAATATGTAGTAGATGAGGATAATTATAAGGTAAAATTCAGTTATATTATACTCACATACATACTGTGGCAGTAATTAAGTTTTAAATTTATAACACAAAGTTGTAAAGGATAGATGTGAATGATAGCATGTAAGTTTACATTGACTTGGGATCGTCACATTACCCAGGGACTAGTTAGCAACAGAATTCATGCAAGATAATTCCAAGTATGAGGAGCTAGGTCCAGGATGGAAGGAGAGCTACAAGAACAAATAGCATGCAAGAATCCCACCAGAAGGCCGGGCACAGGATTAGGCTACTAAGACCCCCAACGTGGGCCAACAAGATGAAACAGATACATACAAACTGTGATCATAGGAGGAACAGAGTTTATAAGGCATATACAATAACAAGAAATATATTCAATGTGACATTCACTTATTAATAGTTACATTTTGAGATCTAAATAAATTTCAGTCTCTATTTCCAGAGCTCTGGAAATATGGATTTGTTGCATCCTCAAATCAACACAAAGGTAAATGTCACCTTATTATCCCCATTTTAAAGCTGGCCCATTGAGTTAGAGAGGATCCTTTACACAGATTTTAAATGATAGCTGGAGTTGAATCCAAGGTACTTAGTTAAAATGTTAATCACTGCCTTAATACAATGAAGATACCGACACCTATACAACTCCTGTTTAGTATTTTTTTGCCAAAATATTTGGGAAAATTTAAGTCAACAAGCTTGTTTTAAGAATCAACACTTAAAAATCTGCATAAATTCACAAAAATAATATAATTTCTTCTGGTTGCTTCCATCTGGAAAGTTTCTTCATTCTGGAAAGGTAGGGTTATCAGGAGAGTGTCTTTGTCCATGTGTGTTTAATCGAATATAGCACAACTGTGGGGTCAAGTTGGTCAGAGTGAGTTCCTGAAAAGGAACTTTTTTCATCCTTAGCATCTTCCCTGCAGAGATGAACTGTGATCTGCATTTGTGGCTCACTAGCCTTCGTAAACTTTTCCTCCTTGCAGATGGACACAAAACCAGCAGAGGCTGAAACCAGTGAATGGGTCAGTTGGAGACTCACCTTTCAGCTCCGAAATTTCAGTACCTCACCTACAAAATGATGTGATTTTAATAGAAGTTCTATAAAAATCCTTCCCAGTTAGAAAATGTGAGTCTACATTGCAGCGAATCTTCTCTCACTGAATCTCTAACTTTCCTATTCAAAGACTTAAAAGACAACTTCTTGACACTCTAAATTATTACATTCAGCAAAGTACTTACTCCCAAGTTCTCAAAAGGTTGCCAGCATTCTCTTTGCTCATTTTTCAAAATGTTCTCTTGACTTTTGAGTAGAAAATACTTTTCTTCTAAATCAATATCCTTTGTCGTTTACTACCAGAAAAGCGAAAGTTGGGGTTAATGGTAGTGAAGACTGGAATAAGGAGGAGGGGAAGGAAGGAAAGAAGGAAGGAAGGAAGGAAGGAAGAAAGGAAGGAAGGAGAGTTTTCCAAATTTGTAACATTATACTACAAAGCTATGGAACTGTTCACCATGGCCAAGCAGAGTCCCTTTGAATTTCATTTCCTACTGAGGTTTGGATTTTCATTTATTCATAATGTTTTCCAAACAATCAGATATTTAGCTCAAATAAAGAAAACAATCTTCCTAAATGAATGCATTGGGCTCTGATTAATGAGTAGTAGAGCACTAGCTAATTTTATTTTTCTACTAAATTTCGTGACACTGAACACTGTTGATAGAAAAATCAATCATGTGAAATACTTCCTGTCTGCTGAAATAGAATGACTAAAAGTGCTTCTGAAGAAAAAAAATTAGATCTTAAATAATTTAAAACATTTTTTCAAACAATTTATCTTCCCTTAGAATTGTTTACTGCATACAGGGCTACAAGGAAAAAGGCAGCTCCCATTAGAATTATCTTTCCAGGAAAGTCTTTTCAGGGAATAAAGAGAGGGTATGAGAGGATAGCACATTAAAAAACGGAGAGTGGCACTAGAGTGACAAATGAGACAGTTTCAAAAGGGACAGATGTGTAGTCAGTGATACTGCTTTGTTTCTTTGTTGAAAACTATGGAGAAAAATAGACAAGTTTGGAAGTTATTTTAATACAATTTGAAGGTAATTTGATAATCGGAAGAGAAGAATTCCTAAGGCCAAGTGTCAGTTATGGTTTACCAGAGGAACAGATTTAATACAATATATAATTTAATATTATATATGATATACAAAGAGTTTCAGGTTAGACTTTCAATGGCTGCCTGAGAGTGAGATGTAGAAAAATGCAAAAGAGACTTCTGTGTGCTGCACAGTTGGAGAATTCAGTAAAAAATTAAAGGCTTGGAGCTTTCTGCAGAGACTCTTATTCGAGACTCTATATCCAGAAGTTGAAGGGTCTGTGTTGGAAGGCTGAAGTGTGTGAGCTAGAAGGCTGAGGAATCTGCACTGGTAACCTGGAGACAGATGTCCAAAGGTGGTGGGGAAGACAAGCTCCTCCAAAGAAGAAGTGACTTTCTTCTTCTTTCCTTTTTTATTCCATCCAAGCTACAAACCTATTGGTTGGTGCTACCCACACCCAGGATCAGGCTTCCTTGTTCAGGAAGTCAGTGATCTAGACACATCCAGAACTAACCAGATAGGCATTTCTTATTCAAGCTGACACCACAGTTAGATATCCTAGGAGGTTTAGAACAAAGGGCATGATGAATAGAAGTTTCAATTTCAGAAAACAAGCTAAGATGGAAGAATCAGATAGAAGATATGAAAGTAGTTGCAGTAGTTTCAAGACCAATGTTTAAAAAAAAGAATTATGATGTATTGTGTACATGAGAAAAATAATTCATATGTATTGCAAACAGGTAAAAAAAGTCAAAGAATATTTCTGAAAATGGATGCACCTTGAGATCATAATGTTATGAGAAATAATCCAGACACATAAGCTTAAATATTGCATGGTTTGTCTTACATGCAAAACTCAAAGTATAAACAGAAAGCAAAATAAAACATACATAATATGAACTAGAGGGGTAGATCTTTCTTTTTTTTATTTGAAAGAGAATAAAACAAAAGGGGGCAGTACAGAGCAGATCAGAAGAGGACAACATAGGCAACACAGTACTTTACATTAAGTCAACTGGACATCAGCAGTATCTAACACCATATCTCTTACTCTGCTATAGTTGAGCATAGTTTCAATTACAATAATATCAAACATAACACAACAGTATAAAGCCATGCATAGAGTGAAAGAATTACAGGGCTTTCTGAACCGAATAACAGAAAATGATCAATGGGTACTATAATATCTCATTTTTGATAAAAAAGAAAAAAATTCGTTTGAACTATCACACATATTCAAATTCCAATAAGACACAATGTGGTAGATAGAAACAATGCTAGTAGAACAAAAAAAGCATGGTAGGACTTCTAAGAAGGATAACATTAAATCAGCAATAGCTGTCATAATGTTTTCTTCAAAACAGCTGTTCATATCATCACGTATGATATAGTCAAACAAAACAGGATAACACCATTCCAACTGATGATTTAAAACTTTGAAAGACTTTGAAGCTATGAGATGGGGCCTCATGCTTACCATAAAGTCTTATATACTCTTA
>PVJX010036494.1:0-17554 GCA_004027295.1 Dolichotis patagonum
ACAACCTCACAACCCGCCATGTGTGCTCAGGTGAGCTCCTACAGTGTAGGCTGCTGAAGTTCATAGAACAGAGCTCAGTGCGCTGATGGGAGACCGTTCAGGGAGGAAGGCCTGGATCGGTCTGGTGCTCACCTGAGCAGATGACTCCAGCGTCCTCCTGGTGTCCACAGTTGTGGGAGAGCCACCCACGGTGGGGACATTGCCACAGGTAGGATTCGTGACCTGAACAGGCCACATCGTCCAGGACAATTAGCCCAGAACCTTGACCAAACTTGGCACTTCCTGGAGCAGACACGGCCCAGCCACATTCCAGCTGCCTGCACACCACGTTGGCATCTCTGGTGTCCCAGCTGTCATCGCACACGGTGCCCCAGGAACCCTGGTACAGGACCTCCACGCGGCCCTGACAGCGGTGCCCTCCGTTCACCAGTCTCAGGGACAAACCAAAATCAGTTCCTGGTGAGGACACAAGGTTTCACACTGGATTCCATTTCTGAGAACATTAAGGCCACGTAAGGGTTATGAAGCCAAGATGACTACACAGTGTCCATGCAGCTAAATAGCCCTAGGACAAGCAAAGTGGTCCCTCCCTTTCTCGGCTAGGGTTAGTTGTGTGCGTGAGTTCATGCATTGTAAAAGGTCCCTAATGGAATCTAATGGAACCTGTCTCTGGAGTCTGGCATTTCCTCTTCTCATTTTCACAGGCTCTGTGCTTCCTTCTGCTGCCCCAAGACCTCATGTCCAATTCAATGCTTGGGCTCTGACAGTTGCATCAAAAGAGTACAGAGAGTGCTCCATTTCAGCATCAAGCTTGATCATAACTAAAGCACCAGAAACATCCCTCTCTCTCCTTCTGAGACCACTGCCTGTGTGTTCTTTGTGAGCTGATGAGAACTGCACAAGGGCAGTGTGGGGATTAAGGAGTAGGAGAGAGCAGAGCCCTTTGCACCCCCATCTTGCTGGAGGGCACCTGCATACACCTGTACTTGGGTCCACTCATGCACAAGCACTCTGCACATCAGTGAAGCACAAGGCAGAAATGGATCCTCTACGGTGAAGCAGAGCAAAATCAAAGCAATGATGAGCTGATACAAATGTTCCAGAGAAAGGAAGCCACCATCTGCTCTCATAAAAGGATCCGGAAGCCCATATCAGCACGGTGCTTCAGAGGATGTGGTCACTGAACTGTGGCTATAGCTCTTGTCTCACCACTCAGAGCAGGGCTGGGGGCCTGCACAGTCGTGGCACTCTGCATGAATGGCACACCACACCACTCCAGGTTGCCACTGTGGTTCTACTGAACCCCGCTCATGCTAACCTCTCTCTGAAGTCAAGATTCAGGTACCAGAATGATGGCATGAAATGAATTTCAGCACAGACTTTTCCTTCCCCCACATTCTCACCATTCCAACATGGCCCAGGACCTAGGTTGGGGCTGCTGAGCCCACCAGCACCACAATGGGTCCAAACATGTGATGCTCTTTGTAAAGGACCCAATGAGCAAAATGCCACGGTCAGCACACCCTAAGAGCTCATCCACTGCCTGAGAAATGCTCTGAGACAGGCAGGGCTCTTTCAGAACAGACGGGAATGTAGCTCTTCTTGGAGGACCAGAGCTCAAGTATCTGCCTTTCCTGCCTCAGTGCAGTTCCAGGTAGGATTATCAATTCCTTCTGGGCTTGTGCCGATTTCCTGCATGAGGCTCTTGCCTGAGCACTGGATTAAGATGCCTCTGGAGCAAATTTCCATCCAATATCATAACAAAATCTGGGCCTTCTGAGACCCTGCTATGTACTCGCTCAGCAAAGAAAGATATGGCTTAGGCAGGGGCCCCTTTACCCTCATTCTTTGACTATCAAGGTCACATTTTATCCAGAAGTCAAAGGGAGACCCAACATGATTGCGAGAATTCTTACCTGTTGGGGTAGTTGTGGTGTTCGTAGGCCGTATGTCTGCCAATGGCAACAAGGAAGAACAAGGAAGTTAAAATTAGATAAAAGCACAGGAAATCAAAATTCCTGCACCAGACAAGCCTCACAACAATTCCCACTGCACCTTAGTATCTTCTCAAGGCAGCTGCTCTGAGCTGGCCATAAACAAAGGCCCTGAAGCAGACGAGACTGGCCTCCATCTCTGCAGTCAGAGGTGCTCTATTCTCTGTTAGGAAACTTGTGATTGCACATTGCTGACCAAGGAGGAGTCTAGTACATCTGAAAGCATTGGCCACACTCAGATCACCAGACATTGATAATTAAGGAAAATAGGGATCCACAAGGCACAAAGCACTTATTTCCATTTATAAATGGGAACAACTTCTTTCTCCCTCTCCCAGCATCTGGCACCATCTCTGTCCTTACAATACAGAGAACTGGCCCTGAATAATCCAAGGGGCTTTCTAAGCATGACTGACTGATGATGATTTCTTGGACTAACATTAGTTTTTACAGAAGTTTAGAAAATATATACAATGCTCAGAGTGGTCACGGCAGCTGAGGAAGAAAGGACCAAAACTTATTGAACATTGGGCTACGCTTTTCCAACTAGAGGAGATATTAAAAGGTTCATTATCAAAGACATTCATGAAAACTAGGATGAGTCAATCGGAGGAAGGTGACTGTGAATCCCAAATACAGATGAGAGTCCCCCACTTTGTGTCACATTTACAAAAAGGAAGACTAATAGGTCCCATGGCATTGCCAAGAGGAGAAGCAGACTTTAGAGGGGAAGCAGGAAATGCAAAATCAGCATACTACAACTCACCTGTTGAGGGGGTGGAAGCAGACTGGGGACCTGTGGAAAGAGAAGGAAAGTTAAACACAGGCACACGGGTGACAAGAGGCCCCATGTACATGTGGACTGAGCTGCTGCTCTGCACATCCCACTGGCTGGATGTTGGCTGAATTTGCCTCCATTGCTCCATTGCTCAGGGAGCTGGGTTTGGTGTCCACAGGCATGTTCTACACTACTGCTAGCTGATTCCCCATTTGCCCAGGTGAGACATCATGGCCACGCCTCTTTGTCCTTTGCTAATACACAGGAAAGCAGTTAAAGCTTTCCTAGGCCATGGGCTGTGGTCACACAGACAATCTGCCCTCACAATGACAACTTGGATATCCCACAGGAGTTCCAGAGATTCCTCCTGCTGTGGTGCTACAGAGTGCTCTGCCATGGTTTGCCATGATGGCAAACCTCTCACTGCCTTTCTGTCAGTCCTACACCTTACTTTATGGTCCTACTTTCACAGTGTAGTAATCAGTTAACCTGATCTGCACAGTCACCTGCAAGAGTCCCCAAATGACTAGAGCATCAGAAGATGGGAAAATGTGTGACTCACAGTCCCAAAATTGCTAGACTTCCAAAGAAGGCCTGGGTGCCATAGAGGTCAAAAGCCCCACCACCACCACCTTCTCTGATCCCAGAGCAACACAGAATGCTAACTAGATCTGCCCTCTACAGGGAGACCTGTAGAGCCTTCCCAATAGAGCCCAGTTCCCTCAAAACCAATGTCGGAGCCATATGGGTATCAGGACATTTACTGAGCAAGCTGATTCTGTCACTAGAGGGCTTGGCCTGGGCCTGTAGTATCAGCTGCCAGGAGGAAAGTACATGCCACTGCACACACATGAGAAGCTTCTGTGTGTCTGTGAATGGATTTGGGCTTAGTCTGACAACCTCACAACCCACCATGGCACACAGTGAACACCGATGCCAAAGAAAAGTTCAGAGTACAGAGCCAGGCACCCTGATGGAAGACTATTCAAGGTGGAAGGCTTGGATATGGCTGCAGCTCACCTGAGCAGATGACTCCTGCATCCTCCTGATGTCTACAGTTGTGGGAGAGCCACCCATGGTGGGGACAGTGCCACAGGTAGGATTCATGACCTGAACAGGCCACATCATCCAGGACAATTGGCCCAGAACCTTGACCAAACCGGGCATTTCCTGGAGCAGACAGGGCCCAGCCACAGCCCAGCTGCCTGCACACCACATTGGCATCTCTGGTGTCCCAGCTGTCATCGCACACGGTGCCCCAGGAGCCTTGGTATAGGACCTCCACGCGGCCCTGACAGCGGTGCCCTCCGTTCACCAGTCTCAGGGCCAAACCAGTATCAGTTCCTGGGGAGGACACAAGGTTTCACACTGGATTCTGTTTCTGAGAAGGACAGTAAGATCATGTAGTGGCTATGAAGCCAAGACAACTCTGCATTGTCTGAGTTTCCCATGTAGCTAAAAGGCCTCAGAAACAGGAAAGTCTCCCCCTCTCCCTCTCTAGGCTGGTAGCAGTTGTGTCCATGAGTTCATGCATTGCAAAAGGTCCCTAATGGAATCTAATGGAACCTGTCTATGGAGTCTGGCATTTTCTCTACTCATTTTCACAGGCTCTGTGCTTCCTTCTGCTGCCCCAAGACCTTACGTCCAGTTCAATGCATGGGCTCTGACAGTTGGATCAAAAGGGTACAGAGAGTGCTCCATGTCAGCATCAAGCTTAATCATAACTAAAGCACCAGAAACATCCCTCTCAGGCCAGGGATTTAGCTCAGTGGCTTAAGCGCCTGCCTGGCAAGCGCAAGGTTGTGAGTTCGATCCCTGGTAACAAAAAAAAACAAAAAACCAGAAACATCCCTCTCTCTCCTTCTGGGACCACTGTCTGTGGGTCATTTTGAATTGATAAGAACTGCAGAATGACAAGGCATATTTGAAGGTGCAGGAGAAGAAAGCAGAGTCATTTGCACCCCTATATTGAAGGAGGGCAGCTGCATACACCTGTACTTGGGTCCACCCATGTACAAGCACTCTGCACATCAGTGAAGCACAAGGCAGAAATGGCTCCTCTAGGGTGAAGCAGAGCAAAATAAAAGCTATGATGAGCTGATACAGATGTCCCAGAGAAAAGAAGCCACCATCTGCTCTCATAAAAGGATCCGGAAGCCCATATCAGCACGGTGCTTCAGAGGATGTGGTCACTGAACTGTGGCTATAGCTCTTGTCTCACCACTCAGAGCAGGGCTGGGAGGCCTGCACAGTCGTGGCACTCTGCATGAATGGCACACCACACCACTCCAGGTTGCCACTGTGGTTCTACTGAACCCCGCTCATGCTAACCTCTCTCTGAAGTCAAGATTCAGGTACCAGAATGATGGCATGAAATGAATTTCAGCACAGAGTTTTCCTTCTCCCACATTCTCACCATTCCAACATGGCCCAGGACCTAGGTTGGGGCTGCAGAGCCCACCAGCACCACAATGGGTCCAAACATGTGGTGCTCTTTGTAAAGGACCCAGTGAGCAAAATGCCACGGTCAGCACACCCTAAGAGCTCATCCACTGCCTGAGAAATGCTCTGAGACAGGCAGGGCTCTTTCAGAACAGACGGGAATGTAGCTCTTCTTGGAGGACCAGAGCTCAAGTATCTGCCTTTCCTGCCTCAGTGCAGTTCCAGGTAGGATTATCAATTCCTTCCGGGCTTGTGCCGATTTCCTGCATGAGGCTCTTGCCCGAGCACTGGATTAAGATGCCTCTGGAGCAAATTTCCATGCAATATCATAACAAAATCTGGGCCTTCTGAGACCCTGCTATGTACTTGCTCAGCGAAGAAAGATATGGCTTAGGCAGGGGCCCCTTTACCCTCATTCTTTGACTATCAAGGCCATATTTTATCCAGAAGTCAAAGGGAGACCCAACATGATTGCGAGAATTCTTACCTGTTGGGGTAGTTGTGGTGGTCGTAGGCCATATGTCTGCCAATGGCAACAAGGAAGAACAAGGAAGTTAAAATTAGATAAAAGCACAGGAAATCAAAATTCCTGCACCAGACAAGCCTCACAACAATTCCCACTGCACCATAGTATCTTCTCAAGGCAGCTGCTCTGAGCTGGCCATAAACAAAGGCCCTGGAGCAGATGAGACTGGCCTCCATCTCTGCACTCAGAGGTGCTCTGTTCTCTGTTAGGAAACTTGTGTGTGCACATTGCTGACCAAGGAGGAGTCTAGTACATCTGAAAGCATTGGCCACACTCAGATCACCGGACATTGATAATTAAGGAAAATAGGGATCCACAAGGCACAAAGCACTTATTTCCATTTATAAATGGGAAAACTTCTTTCTCCCTCTCCCAGCTTCTGGCACCATCTCTGTCCTTACAATACAGAGAACTGGCCCTGCATAATCCAAGGGGCTTTCTAAGCATGACTGACTGACGATGATTTCTTGGACTAACATTAGTTTTCACAGAAGTTTAGAAAATATATACAATGCTCAGAGTGGTCATGGCAGCTGAGGAAGAAAGGACCAAAGCTTATTGAACATTGGGCTACGCATTTTCAACTAGAAGAGATACTAAACGGTTCACTATCAAAGACATTCAAGAAAACTAAGATGTGTCAATTGGAGGAAGGTGACTGTGAATCCCAATTCCAGATGAGAATCCCCCTCCTGGTGCCACACTTACAAAGTGGGAGAATAATAGGTCCTATGGCATTGCCAAGAGGAGAAACAGACTTAGGAGGGGAAGCAGGAAATGCAAAATCAGCATACTGCAACTCACCTAATATGGTGGTGGAAGGAGACGGGGCATCTGTAGGAAAGAGAAGGGGAGTTAGACATGGGCACACAGGTGACAAGAGGCCCCATGTACATATGGGCTGAGCTGCTGCTGTGCACCTCCCTCTGGCTAGATACTGGTTGCATCCATCCTCCATCTCTCTATCGTTCATGGAGCTGGTCAGGTCTCAGTGCCCCTGTGTACACCTTACTATCTCAAGCTGACTCCCACCTTCCCAGGTGAGAAATCGTGGCTATGCCTCTGCAGCCTTTGCTAATACACAGGAAAGCACTTAAAGCTTTCCTAGGCCCTGGGCTGTAGTCACACTGAGAATCTGCCCTCACAGTGACAACTCTGATATCCCACAAGAGTTCCAGAGATGCCTCCCTCCTGCTGTGGTGCTCCAGAGTGAGCTGTCACCACTGTGTCATGGCAAACCTCTCACTGCCTTTGTTCAGTCTCGCACCTTACCTTATGGCCCAACTTGCCCTGTGTAGTGATCAGTGAACCCAATCTCTACCGTCACCTGCAATAGTCCCCAAATGACTCCATCTTCAGGAGAGGGGAAAATGTGTAACCCACAGCCCCAAAAAGCTAGGCCTCCCAAGAAGGTTTGGGAGATATAGAAATCAGAAGCTCCCACTAGCTACTCTGATCCCAGAGCAACACAGAATGCTAACTAGATCTGCCCTCTGGATGGGAGATCTGTAGAACCTTCCTGATAGAGCCCAGCTCCTTCTAAACTGGTGTTGGAGCCATATGGGTATCAGGACATTTATTGAGCACGAGGACTCTCTCATGAGGGGATCTGGCCTTGGCCTTAAGTATCAGCTGCCAGGAGGAAAGTACATGCCACTCCAAAAGAAGGAGGAGTTTCTTTGTGGACCTGAATGGATTGGGGCTTAGTTTGACGACTTCACAACCAACCATGGAACACAGTGTAAATAGATGCCAAAATGAAGTTCAGAGAACAGAGCAGGTAACCGGATAGAAGCCAGTTCAGGGTGGAAGGCCCAGATGGGGATGGAGCTCACCTGAGCAGATGACTCCTGCATCCTCATGGTGTCCACAGTTGTGGGAGAACCACCCACGGTGGGGACATTGCCACAGGTAGGATTCATGACCTGAGCAGGCCACATCGTCCAGGACAATTAGCCCAGAACCTTGACCAAACCGGGCATTTCCTGGAGCAGACACGGCCCAGCCGCAGCCCAGCTGCCTGCACACCACATTGGCATCTCTGGTGTCCCAGCTGTCATCGCACACGGTGCCCCAGGAGCCTTGGTATAGGACCTCCATGCGGCCCTCACAGCGGTGCCCTCCGTTTACCAGTCTCAGGGCCAAACCAGAATCAGTTCCTAGGGAGGACACAAGGTTTCAAACTGGATTGTTTCTGAGAAGAACATTAAGGCCACATAGTGGCTATGAAACCAAGACAACTATGCAATGTCTAAGTTTCCCACGCAGCTAAAAGGCCCCAGAAACAGGAATGTGGTCCCCTCCCTCTCTGGGCTAGAAGCAGTTGTGTCCAGGCGTTTGTGCATAGTAAAAAGTCCTTAAATGAATCTAGTGGAACCTGTCTCTTAAGTGTGGCATTTTATTCTCCCATTTTCACAAGCTCTGTGCTTCCTTCTGCTGCCCCAAGACCTCATGTCCAGTTCAAGGCATGGGCTCTGACAGTTGGATCCAAAGGGTACAGAGAGTGCTCCATGCCAGAATCAAGCTTAATCGTAATTAAAGCACCAGAAACATCCCTCTCTCTCCTTCTGAGACCACTGCCTGTGGTGATTTTTTTTTGTTTGTTTTTGTTTTGGGAACTGATGAGACCTGCACAAGGGCAGTGTGGATGAAGGAGTAGAAGAAAGCAGAGTTATCTCCACCTGTACCGTGCAGGAGGGCACCTGCACACGCCCGTCCTTTACCCACAGCTGCACATGCAAGTGTGCACATCAGTGAATCCCAAGGAAGAAATGAATCCTTTGGTGTGAGACAGAGCAACAGAGAGGCCATGATGAGCTCCGACAGATGTCCCAGAGAAAAGAACACACACAATAAAAGATGAGGATTCATTTAAGGTTTTTCATTAGCTGTTACAGAGATACTCTCATCACCATATAGTATGGTAGTCTCTGCACTTACTTACTGAAGAAGACGCAAAGCAAACCAGACAAAACACAAAACAGAAAATACAAACTTAAGTGTTCTCTGAGAAGAATCAAGACGTGCAAGTAAACTGGAGTCTGCCAAGGTGATATCCTTCCTGATCGAGGTTTTGTCTTTTGAGGTGGCTTCATGAAAGTCACAAAGCTCAGCTTTCATTTTGGCGTAAAATTTCTCTGAATCAACCGACTGACCCTGATTCTGTGACCTGTGCAAGTTTCCAGGGAATGGATTGAAAAACTTTTCCCATTCTTATACCTCTAATTGATTTAACTCATCAAGTTTCAATATACAATATTGAATGGTGGTGGATTGAGGGACATGCCTACCTTGTCTATGAACTTAGTAAACATACTTTTCTACTGTTTCCTCTTTACAAAAGGCGCTGGCTTTAAACTTATGTTCCTAGCAGGCCAGAGGCTTTGTCATGACAGTCATCTGTGATCTCAACCTAGGGCCACAATTTCCCACGGGAAGTGACTCTTCCCAAAGCCCAGGCTGCCAAATTCGCATGCACATTCACTGTGATCTCAGAGCTCTCTGTGGAGGTGCCCCACGGGGAAGTATCGGAACTCTGACGCCTGAGGGGTCTTGATTTCCAAGGTATCTTGATATGGGCTCAAAGAGAGAGAATGAACAAGGATCTGTCCCATCAAACTAGTGACTTAAGTGGGTTTGTATCTATCTCTGGAGACCCAGAACCCCACTCTGGCCAGCATTGATGGGTGAAAGCCACAGGGCATTGAGTACGAGCAGCAAGACCTCTACAGTGAAGACACTAGGCTCCATCTTAAAACACCTTGGAGATGCCTCTTCAGGTTGAGTGATCCCCTGTCTGTGAACCCATGATCTGCAGAGGAGATGCCTGTTAAGCCTCAGAAGATCCTGCCTTCAGAGCTGAGCACGCCATCTCCTACGCCCTCTTGCACCTCAGCAGAATCACAGATGAGCCCACATGGGTGAATGGGAACAGTCAGCCTACAGGAATCCCACATAACAGACCTTACCTAGTGTAGGTGCCTCAGAGGTTGGTTCAGGGTTTGACTCAGAGAAAGTCAAAGAACCTGCAGAGTGAAGGAGTAAAAGGGTCATGGACTGTCCAGGAGGGGTGGTCCTCTCCCTCTTTAGAAGCTAGGGCTGAATGAACACATCCTGAAGGTCCCATCCATTACTAAAAGGCTATGATTTCTCCCTTATGAAACCAAACACCTTTCTCACTCTCACTTTGCTGAACATCTTGTGCTCATGCCATCAAACTCTATCTCCTCTACTTCCAATCTCCTTCCAAAATACCACCCAGCTCATTAACAGTCCCATTCTGGTCACATATTGGACTCCAAATAACACCTAGACATTTCTATTGCTCAAACACCCACAAATAACAAATATTTTCCATCACTGGGGTATTCTTGAGAAACGTGGTCTCAACCAGAAAAAAGGTGGTTTTCAGAGATGCATTTTGGAATGCCAAAGTAAACCTACCTACAAAGTAGCCATCTGGAGAGCCATGCTCCTTTGGAAAGCCCATTCTTACGTGGGGGTTAGATTATCATAGTCACATGCTACACAGAGTGGCACAGGACACAGGGCAGATGCCAGGAATAATTTAAGTAGAAACTGCTCCTTGGAGGACACACAACGAGTCTGCATCCTGGGAAGTTTCTTTATGGATTAAAGAGCCTTTTGGTGTTTGACTATGTATCAGCACCATGTGAACAAATAAAAACGCAGTGCTGGGGTTCAGACAAGGGAAAAGTTGTCTTTTCTGTGACAGTCTCTTTTGCTTGTCATTCAGTCCTTAAAAAGAACAGACTGGCTACTCTCCAATTTGATCTTAACAGAAATTTAAGTGGTATGGACCAGCAGTTAGCACCCCCCAGCCCCCAACCCACCCCCTTTAGAGAGGAAAAGCTGTCATTTGAGTCAGGGAAGGTCATAGTGCTGTTCATCAGGGCCAGCCCGCTGACTGCTGGTGTCAACAAGCTCAGAGGAGACTGGGACTGAAACCTGGCTCCATCACCACTCAGCTTTGCACCACAGGCATCCCCTTAAGCTCTCTGAGCCTTGACATCCTTATCTGTGAACAGAGACAGTAACTCCAATCTTCCAACACCCAACAAGGCATGTACATGCATGCACGCACTCATGCACATGCGTGCACCATGACACTGCCTCAGAGTGCACACACGACCCCGAGAGGCGCTAGCTTCGCTACCTGAGCACACGACTCCGGCGTCTTCCCTGTGGCCACAGTCATGGTTGTACCACCCATCATGGCGGCAGCTCGACAGGTAGGGCTCCCATCCCGAGCAGTACACTGCACCCAAGAGAATGCTGCCCGATCCCTGACCAAAGTGAGCCCCGCCTGGGGCCGACACAGCATGGCCACAGCCGAGCTGCCGACAGACGACGTCTGCATCCTGGGTGTCCCAGCTGTCATCACACACGGTGCCCCAGTTGCCTTGGTAGAGAACCTCCACTCGGCCCTGGCACCGGTCACCGCCATTCACTAGCCTCAGAGGCAAACCTGCATTGACACGGCGGAGAGCTGTGGTCTCGGCGCGCTCTTTCCTCCCCTTGGTTTACAGCACAGCACACTCCTGTCTCCTCTGAGTCCCCTGTTCCCTCCCCTTCACTGATTCTTCCCCCTCAGGACCTTAAATATTACTTCTTTGCCCTCTTCTCTCTGTGTTCCTACCTGGAGAAGTTCTCATACTCTGAGAACTTCCCAGAAGACCCCAAAGCCATCTCTCTGGTCCTGACTCAGCCCTGACAGCCTCAGCCCTGAGTTCTAGACTAATATTTCAGTGGCCTCTGGGGTGTCCATCCTAGCATCCTAAATTTAGCAGTCCTTTTCCTCCACTCGGATGACTGATGCCATGACACCCCACACTAAGTTTACTGGAAATTTGGGTGGTGTATTTAATTTCTCTTCTTTCTGCATCCAACTCAGGGCCAATGACACACTTTCTTTTTTACACCCACTGCCATTTCACAAGGTTACACCTTCATTCTCTTGCAGCCACCATTCTCAGGGGTCTCCCAGGGGATCTCTCTGCCTTTACTCCTCCCTTCTGTAATGCATTCCTAGTCACTGATCCAACCACATTAGTGAAGTGCTTACTTTGTGCCTCTTCCTGTCATCTGTCTCCCCAGACAGCCCTCAAATTTTAGCTTTATAAGCTACAAGTATATTCAAGTCTTGGCCTTGCTCAAAAACACTTCAGTGTACCCTGCACTCCTGTCAGGATCAAGTATATGAAGGTATTTGTCCAGCTGGGGTCCTCAACTCACCCTTCCACGCTCTTTTACCACCATAAAGATGACCAGAGAGAAGGAGTAGGAGGGCACCCTGCTCCTGCTTGGCTTAAAGCCACTAAGCCCCCCATAATGAAACATTACACTGATTAGGCAGGAAAATAGCAAGTTAGGAGGGATCCAGCGCAGAGCCCTGACAGTAGGAGCCAGTCCTGGGTGTGGTTTTTCAAAGGTTAGTCTGAGGTTATTGAGAAAACTTTGGCCAGAAAGTGACAGATTGGAATGCGGAGTTAGGTGGGCAGGTGGTTGCTACTGGTTTGGGGTGGGAGTAGGCTGCAGAAGAGCCCAGCGAAGAGGAAGGAAAGACCACTTGGACTGTTTCCAGGGCATTCTCCAAGTGTATTTGAGGCCTGCTAACTCCTTGCTGCCCCCTTCTGGTCACTCTCAAGAATGCCCCTCCAGAAGGGTTCATATTCTGGCCTCCATCTAGCGCTGCTGGAGGTTAGTTTAAAAGCTACCTCTCAAGCCCCTCCCAGGCTACATCTGCATCTCTCAAGGTATCTCCTAGAAGCAGGATGATTGACCTCAACAGATCCAGGGGACAAATGGCAAAGTTAGTTGTCTTGTGTCACCCTAACATATATCAATCTTGGCTACTGTGTTCTACACACACTCAGTGGAGAAAGTGGAGAAAAAAGTGGACGGGCACATTTAGAAAGAGCCAGAGTCTGGAAGACCAGTCCTGGGTTCATATCTCTGCCCTCCCACTTACCACACATGTGACTTTATACATCGAAGTACTGACCAATTACCTAACTACACCCTAATTTTTCCATCTGCAAAATGGGCATAGTGTTACCTACCTCAAAAATGGGAAGATTTCATGAAAATAGCACTTACTATACGCATTAGACAAGCTTGTTCTGTGCCAGGCCTTTATGGTAATTGTCCTTACTGTACAGAAGAAGAAGAAGCAGAATCCCTGACTTTTTCAACTATCTCTTCTGACATTTAAGGTGAAGCTAATTTCATCAAACCAAACAGCTAAGAGGCAGAGAGAAGAAGGAAGGACAATGACAAATCAGATCGACTGAACGTGCATCTGGAACGTGCCCAGGAGCTTGGAATCTCTTATCCCCAGTCCATTTCTCAATTTTAAAGACAAGCATTTGTTCTGTGGCTTCCACTAGCCAAGTGCAGCAGCACAACTGGCTGCCAGCCAATAATCAAGACCCTCCAAAGAAAAGTAGATGAGAAAACAAGTCTTACCAGCATTTGTAGAGTATGGGGCCCCTGTACCTAGATAGAAAACAAACTTATCTTAGGAAATATACTTAGAAATGATCTTCGGGTCACAGATACGGACTTCGGGCTTCCCCCTGCAATACTGCAGGGGGCGCTGTTGTTAAATTATGGGTTTGTGTGCTCTAATGTCCTTGCTAAAAGTGAAATTTTGCAATAGCAGATTAAGTGGGTTGTAGACAAAAAGCTTAATAATTTTAGATGTTCTGAACAAAAATGGTCAGAATTTAAAATATCTTTTCTTTAGAAATTATTGGCAGAGGCTTCTGTAACTACACTGAGAAGATCACAGTCTCCTTAAAGCTGGGTCAAGCAGAAAGATTTCCCAAAGTACAGTGGGCAGAACACCCTCATGTGTGGCTTTGTGGAACTGCAGGATCCTGAGCCCCGACTCAGGGCTCCAAATCAGACTCTGTCCAGGGAGGGAGGTGAATCCCAAAGAACCACATTCAAAACAATACTCTGATTCTGGCGTGCATTAAAATTTGAGGCAGGGGCAAAATAAAATTTCAGGAGAACAGAACTTTATTACCACACAGTCCACTTATGCTATAGATGGAAGAAGTTTCATTGCTTTTCCATTTCTAGAAGGGACACAAGTCATACTTTAATGCAGACCTCATACCATTCATTGAAGCTCAGCAGTATTTGTTCTTAAGCATTAATAACCATAGAGAGGGAAAAATAAATTATAAACTAATACAGGAAATTCTTTTCAAAGTACTTACCAGTTATGGAGACATCTGATTCAGTACCTGTGAAGTAATAAGAGAAAAATTAGATGGGCGTGTGTTTCACTCACAGGAATCCTGGCAAGAAACCCACCTGTGAAGCAATATAGTTGACTCCAAAGTGGAGACATAGCCGTGCATAGATCAACAGCTCATATCTAAGATCAATCACAGGGATCCCAAGGAAGTGAGTTACACATGTCTGCCCTGCTGACAACTTAAAACAATGGAATTTCATTGCAATTCATCAAAAAAGAAAATGTTCTATAACAATAATATGGGGACAATGGGTGTAAGGTATAAGCAAATACCACAGCATTCTATGTAAGAGACTTGAGCATCTGAGGACTTTGGTATCCCAAGGGGTCTTGGAACCAAACCCCTGTGAATACTGAGAGACAAGTATTCTCAATGACAGCGTGTGGTTAATATTTGTCCTGATAGTACAGATAAGGTAATGTGCATACTATCATATATACAAAGAAATGTCAGGAGGCATGAGACTGGGGCGACTCATGGTCACACCTCTGTGCTGCCGAGCCAAAGCCTGGCCCAGGAGCACCTGTGCTGCTTATTATAGTGGTGTGAGTTGAACATCTGTTGGGTTTGTGGTGGTACAAGGTGCAGATGAACACTAAAGGAGCAAGGGAGGGTCCCTAGACCGTGCATAGCAGGATCCTAGAAACATCCCCAGTCAGCCTTGCACAAGAGGCACGTGCTAGGCTGGCTTCTATGGAAGGATGAGCGGCAGCTGTAGAACAACACACAGGGTGTGTGTGTGAGCATTGGTGTGACCATATACATAGCTGTCTCTGTGTGTTTGTGTCTATACTTATATATATGCTTGTACCTAGCTCCATCTTTTTGTGTCTGTAATTATGTGTAAGCATGCATCCATGCATGTGTCTCTGCGTGCTTGCTCTGTGTATGTGAAATATATGTTTTTATAGTATATATGTATCTACATGTGTGCCAATACATGTCTGTGTGTGCATATCTTTGTATATCTGTGTGTGTATCTATGTGTGTGTATGAATCATACCTTCCTATGTGTCCTGTGTCTGTGTTCATGTGTGTATCAGATTGTGTGTGAGTGTATGTTGTACATGTGATTGTCTTTCTCTGGGTATTTCTGAGTGTGTCTTAAGTGTGTTGAGCATATGTCAGGGAGAGTTTTCCAAATGAGACATGGAATTTAAAAAGAATGTGTCCATGGAATTTAAAAAGAATGGTTAGATTTGCCAGTGGATGGCTATGAAGAGGAGGGCTATAAAGAGACTTGCAAGTAGCAGAACCAGCAAGGATGAAGCGGTCGTGGCCAGGGGAGGCACCAGGAAGCCGGGAAGGAGCCGGGAAGGTGGGAAGCACAAGTCTTTGTGTTAAGACAGTGAGCTAGCTGCAAAGTACCGCAGAAAACAGGAAGAACCCATAATCCAGGAGTGAAAAACAGTGACGAACATGTGGGGAACACACGAGGGTGTTGCCAAGCAGGGTGTGGGGACACACAAAGCCGCAGGAGACAGCGGGTAGGACCGGGGGGCCTCTGGGTGGCAGGCTGCAGCACTGGGACTTGGTGCCAAGGTGAAGCCTCAGGTGTTTTCCTCGTCTACGCCGCTGCACTGGATGAGTTCCATACTTCCCCGAGTTGTGTTTGCACAATAAAGACTGGTTAAAGAAAGAGGCGCTGTGCCTTAGAGCAGTTAGACATCTGTGTGGCCCGTTATTTGACTCTGAAATGTCCTCACCCCTCCAAACACCAACCACATTAAAAATATCCTTAGGATGCTTAAAAATCCCTCCAATAATTTTTTTCCTTCTTTTCAAGGCATTAATGTTGGCCATACATCAGTTAAATCGTAGAAGAGTGAGAAGATTAGCCATCTGCCAGAAATGAGTTTATAAACAATTATTATTTTCTCATTTTGTGAAAGACTGGCCTTGAAGAAATGGGACCACAAGAAAGTGAAGTTAAAAAAAAAAACTTCTGGACTAATTTTAGGTTTAAAAAAGAATTTCAAAATTTCTACAGAGAGTTCCCACATATCCCAATTTCCCCTCATATAGGCATTTTTCATTTTTTTGGTATATTTGTCACAACTAACAAACCAGCACTGGTATGCCCCTGATAACTAAACTAGACTTTGTTTGGATTTCTCCAGTTTCTTCTTTTCCAGGAGCCAGTCCAAGATCCACATCACATTTAGGAAGTTACATTTGGATAAAACATTAGGAAAATGCCTGGAATAGGAACAGTGTCAGTGCTGAGGCTCTGTGTGCCAGCCGCTGCCTGGGTAATTTCAGGGCTTCAGGGCCCTGTGAAGGATAACAAATATAATCCCATTTGCAAATGAGTAAACTGAGGCTCACAGCAGCTCCACAGCCGGCCAGCGTCAGAGTCAAGGACTTCACTGAAACCAGCAGCAGTGTCGCAGCATCTCCTGACTACCACTACCTGGGCACCCTGAATTTCTCAAGAGTTTGTGCAGAGAGAACTGGGAAGAGGCCCCCTGAGCCAGGCCCCGTGCTGAGCTGAAAGCCCCAATTCATCTCCTCTGGTCTCTACAAGGGGCAGGAATGATAGCTGGTCCCAAGTGCTGTCCAATTGCAGGAAGTCTTCACTCCAGGGTCAACTCTTACCCCAGCAGCCTCCCAGCTGCTGCCCTTGACAAGCCTTTCTGAGCTGTTTCCCTACCTGGAATGTGGAGGTAATGGTACCTAACTTGGGGATGTAAATAGATTTAAATTAGAGAAAGGGCCACACTCAGTAGAGTGAGTTCCTACCTCTGAACTGCAGATACAGCACACACGCAGGTGTGCATGGCGGCACATAACCGTACGTATAGCGTCGTGATAATGTGACAACTCCCTCAGTCCCAGAGCACTGCTGCCTTTTGACTTCCAAGGCTGACATGATTCCCATGTTACTATTCAGAGTTCTGTCAAAAGCTGGGGCCAAGGTCCCACCTCCCCTCCACACACTCTCTAAAGGACATAGAAGGAGATGGTCTGTCCAGGTCTTAGGCTGCCCTGAGCTGGGACCCTGAGGTTCTCCTAATAAGAAGGAATGGGTAGCATTATTAGTCAGCTGTCGTGCACCTCCCCAAACAAAGCCACTCACCATACCAGATCCTAAAGCCTGGGTTTGGGGAGTGTTTCTTTCATGAAAGCTGTCTCCCAATGAACCTTTATCTTCCAAGCATTGCTTAGCAAGCCCAGGGAAGAGTAATAGTTCTAGAAGTTATCTGGAACTTAGATGATTTTTCCCTTGTCTCCTGAAATTCATGAATCTAGCAAAAAGCAACACCAAAGAAAAATATGGGGGAGCGGTGAAAGAGAAAAAGGAAAGAAAATGAAGGAAAGAACATGAGAGGGGGAAGAGAAGGAACAAAGAAGAAAAACCAGAGGGAGGATGGACGGATAGGGTAAGGCAATAATGGATGTTAGACATATGGGAGAAGCAGCCAGATGGAGACAGAGAGAGAAGACAGAGACAGGAGACAGAAGCAGAGTGAGGCAGAACAGAAGAGAGAGAGAGACAAAGAGAGAAAGCCAGGGACAGAAA